>SZWC01008640.1:71072-86070 GCA_023375785.1 Penium margaritaceum
CACACACACCGGCACTACTCGAGATTAATCTCGAGTAAAGCTCTCAGGTACAAAGCTGTGACGCAACATGGAGCCCACAATGATGGCGACACCATCAAGTTCTCAAGTGGTAACCACAACACCAACACCAACCCCGGGAGCCTTGCCGTTGTGGTGTTTTATACTACTACATTCTGGAATGGGACACACATTTGTAGGAGTGCATACACCATATACACTTGTGATGTCGTTGGATTCTTACACACTTGCATGCTCCTAGCTTAGTGAGCCGGGTTGCTGATCCCTCGGGATCACACGTCCGGTTTACTCCGGCTTGTGAGAAGCTGCCTGGAGCGTACTCGCTCTAGGGCTGGGTTCAATCCCTGGGTGGCTTCCGGGCCCCACGTCGAGACCCTCAGGTGGGTGGCCCGGTCAAACGGCGCTTAACACTTCGCTCACCAATTACTCGCTTACATTTCTTCTCAGTGTTACTCTTACACTATGTGAGCTTGCCTCCAATCCATGGTGTCGCTTCTTTTGTGCTCTTGCTTGCTTGCTTGCTCAAGGTCAGCAACCATAGTTATCTACTGGTATCAGAGCAGGAGGCTTCACTCCTCGCAACATTCCTGAGGCCTCGTTGGGTCACTTCCATGTGACGTGTTATCTCATGCAAGCATTTTACGCACGAAGACGATCACTTTGGCCATAGCAGCATTCTCTACCGCTGTTACCATCCAATAGCCACAGCCCTGCAGCCACTATCTCAGCAGGTGCACTTACATCTCAGGCGCACACATCACATCCGTGACTTACGAGGTGCCCTAGCTTTGTACACAGAGTAGCCCAAGTGCGGCATTGGTGCCTCTCCGCCGCCGTCCATTCTCTTCAGTGTACTGCTGCCTCCGCACGCACGGTTTCCATGTTGTGGCAACAGCAACCGCATCCGTTTTTAGCGGCTGCACATGCGCCCCCACCGGTGGTGCCAGTGGTTAGTGTAGCCGCCGCATCCCTCGCAGTCACAGCCACCACACCCCTGCTCTACGTGGTGTCGGAACCATGTGCAAGGTGTAGCTGCGACTACAGCACTGGCTCCTACATCTCCGTCCGTCCCAGATCTCACCAGTGCTATGGCCGATTCATCAACTACACCAGAAGCTACAGTACAAAACAGCTGTCCTTGTAGTGGACCGTGGTGCTCCCTACCAACTTCTCTCTTGCTCTTGACCGTGCGGTGGTCATCGTACCTCAAATTGTGGCCACACCGTACTCCTTGCAGACGCCCCATCGCAGCAATAGCTCAATATCTACATCCTGAAGTGAGCAATGGCATTGGTATCCACACCCCAGGACCTCTCAGCCTGCCGGTCAGGACAACGGACCGCTCTGCGCACTAGCGTCTCCTCCTGTAATAGCCGGTTCCCACCTTGCCCCCGGCCGCGTGTGAGCGTGACCGCATTGACAGCAAAGTTGCATACTACGAGAGGAAGGCGGAGAGAGAGTTGTGGTTGAGGATTCATCGCAACAGCCCAGGCTTTTACCTCGGCGAGGACTACAACCCTGCCGACCACTACGAGTGGGAGGACTCCAGGACCTACGCAGCTCACGGCTTGTCGGCTTTCGACAATTCCCCGACGGCGCAAAACGAACTGGCCACGACACCACTGCTTGACCACTGACCTCTTTAATCACCGGTAAGCCCACCTGTTGCCGAAAGAACGTGTCAATAGCATCATCGTACTACCCCTCACGGAGCAGCACCACTCTCTGCAGCAGTAGCACCTAGAGCTTCAGCTTCACGCCGGACCGCATCCCCAGCCACGTCAGGAGCAGAGTCGGCCTCTTCTTCTTCCCCTGATGTCCTGATTGCTTTGCAGGTTGCCCTTGTGTCTGGTAGAACTGTTGCCTCCACCTTTGCTTGTTGGCTCTAGTGGGTGTGGAGGCACCCCTTAAGGATGCCTAGCTCTTACTAATGTACGCTACCAGCATTTTGACAGCCAATGGACACCAATGGTGAAGAGTGTGGAGCACAAGGATCACGGATAAGAGTGGGCAAAAATCATCGCATTCAGTAGATCTGAATCAAAACACGTTTTGTCACTTAGCATAGTGAGATTACATCAGATCCTTATAGCCTGTGACCTAAGATTTCCATCGCATCCAAGCACGCCCAAAACGGAGCAGTAGAGCCCCTGCCTTGGTGGAGCCGCCCACCTTGCCTCGCTCGCCAGACAACGGGAGACGCTTCGACGATGACTCGTCGAAGCGTCTTTCCTCGCTGAGAAGTCAAGGAGAAGTTCACCCTGGTCAAGGAGGTCCTTATGGTCACTTCAATAATGCCTCTGGTATATTTGGAGCCCATCAGAAACGAACTCGGATCATTGGCGGTTGATTTATCCCGCCACCCATGGCGGGTACCAGATTCCACCCGCCCAGTACTTGATTTTTGGGCTAGGCTAACTTTCTGAATACTAACTCAAATCGAGCAATTCAAAGCTTGATCTTGCATGGAAAACTCCAATGAATAAAAATCTGAAGTTAGATCAGGTTTTCAACTACTCCTCAGTGGGCTAAATGGGGAGTACGATCAACGGCACTCATGGCAAGGGGCACCCCATGTTAACAGATCTCCCCCTCGTACTGCAGCTTGATGCCCTGTCCTTGGAGCCTGTAACATCTTAAAAATCACAGTGCAGACACAGCTCCATGTAGCTATTGTTGTGCCTATCCTCGGGCTGTGCCTTGGCCATGGCATCGGCAAGCATGCGCTTAATGCCACAATTCACAATAGCCACATCTCCCTTTGCTGTTGGCCTGAGGGTGAGTGTGCACCCTGGAGGGTCCCTAGCAGTGGCTGTTTCACACCACCAACTGTTTTTGGAGAGACTGAAACTGTGGAGGCAACTGGTTCCAAGGATGGCAAAATCTGGCCAGAGAGTGAGGCAATAGTTTTGGCCTCAATTGGATGAAAATTAACACTTGATCAAGGCTCACAAGCAATGGCATTTTATAGCCACTGATCTAAGCTTTCCAGAACACCAAAGCATGCCAAATTTGGAGCTTCCTAGCAGATTCTATGGCTTCTAGAGTGCTCCTTGGTAGGCTGTCCTTTTCCCACCTAGGAAGGCATTCTTTCCCTCCTCTAGAAGCTTCTGCCCCTTCCTAGATTCCTCAGCTTGCTTCTAGTAGGAGGGAAGGTGTCCAGAAGACCAAGACACCTCTAGATGCCTTGTAGGACAAGTCACCCCTTCTAGAAGGTGTGCCACCTTCCTGGATCCTCACATGACCTTCTAGAAACTTAAAGAGGAACTCTAGAGGTTGAGCTAGCTTCCTAACATCTATATTCCACCTCCCTTGAGGCAGGGCATAATTTCATCTTGTGGGACTTGAACCCGGGCCCTTGCCTCTATAGGTGGACACCATTAACCACTAAGCCACCTTGGCTTGTCGTTTTGGTGTTCCTTTTTGGAGTCACTCCTGCCATGGTGAGGAGCATTACTCCAACAATCTCCCCCTTGCGCATCACCCATGGCAGTTGTCCATACTCAACCTATAACTGAGGAGACTTTCTCCTCATGGGAGGCGAGCTTACATTTTATTGCTCCCTCCCACTCAGCCCCATCCTTCTTGTGCAGTGCCTCCTTGAGGCTCCTCTTGCGCGAACCCAGTCCAAATGCCCTTGTCGGCATCATATCTTTTTATCCTTCTTCGCACACGGCTGCTCGTGCGGGGCTCTTGAGGCGGTTGTTGTTGTTGCTGTCCCCTTTCGGTGCCATCCTCTCCAAGCGCATGCTCCCCCTCTCTTGGAGACCTTGGAGACATCGGTCAACTCCCCGCCTCCACGTCCATCTCCGGTGCTTCGGATTCCTCATCCGAACTGGCCGAAACAAATTGTGCCGTTCGCCCATCCCTCGGGCGATCATCTGCGGCCGGTGCTGCTGCGAGGACGTCACCCTCATTCACGTCCTCTGGCATCTCCCCCTCAAGGAGTGGCATCCACTCCCCCTTCTTGGAGAGACCTGCCTCCTTGTCTGTCCAACGGCTTTTCTCGTCGAATGTGACGTCGCGACTCCGCACAATCTGCTGCCTCCTTGGGTCAAAGAGCCGATACGCCTTGCTTCTGCTCTCATATCCAAGGAAAATACACCGGCGGGTACGCGGGTCCAGCTTGCTCCGTCCCTCACGTGCCTGCACCATTGCATGTGCAACACAACCAAACGTGCGGAGGTGACCCACTGCCGACTTCCTCCCGCTCCACACTTCTTGTGGCGTCTTCCACGCATTGCTCTCCTTGTCCTTTAGCAGCTTGGTCGGCATGAGATTCATGATGTACGCTGCAGTCCTTGCCGCCTCTGCCCAATACCGTTGTGTAAGGCCAGCGTCGCTCAACATGGATCGCACCATGTTAAGGATTGTGCGATTCGCTCTCTCTGCGACGCCATTCTGTTGTTGGGAGTGTGGAGTTGTTTTCTGCCACTCAATCCCCTTGCTCTTCATCCACCCAAGGCACCCCGCATATTCACCGCCGTTGTCACTCCGTAACGCCTTCACCTTCAACTCTGTTTGCCGCTCCACATCAGCCACAAACTCTCGCATGCACGCAAGGACCTCACTCTTCCGCTTCATTGGGTAGAGGTAGAGCTTCCGGCTGTGGTCATCGATGAAGGTGAGGAAGTAGCGAGCTCCGCCGATGGAGCTCTCAAGCGGTCCACACACATCTGTGTGTACCACGGCNAGTTTTGCCGATGCACGCGTCCCCTTGGCGACAAACGGCTGCCGAGTTGATTTGCCAATGATGCATGGCTCACACACGATCTCCTTGGTTCCATCAAGGCCGCTGATTTGGAGACCCCGCACCACTTCCCTCTTAGCCATCTCCTTCAGTGTTGCTGGAGAAATGTGGCAGAGTCGGCGGTACCATAGGTCCAGGTCTCCTCCGTCCTTCGTTGCAAGATTGGCGGCGTTGGACCCCACCCGGCTGCTGAGGATCTTCGCGCGTAGCAGGTACAAGTCCTCCTCCCTCTTGGCACGCACAATCACCTCACCTTTGCCCTCTTTGCGGATGACGGCCTCCTTCTTTGTGAAGAGCACCTCAAGTCCCTTGTCGGTAAGGCGGCTGACGGAGAGCAGGTTTGCCCCAAAGTTAGGCATATGCAACACATCGTAGATTGTGCTTGTGACAGGTTTTCCATCCACAATTGACTCAATGCGGACGTTACCCTCACCGGCGGCCACCTCTCTTTTTCCATTGGCCACCGTCATGCGTCTCTCCGAGACGCCGTAGGTGACAAATGCCGCCCTGTTGCATTGCGTGTGGCGGCCTGATCCGGAATCGATGACGACAACTCCCGGATCCTTCAAGTTGGTGGAGTTGTACGCCATAAGGGCGTGCTCATCTTTCTTCCCGCCCCGCTGCGACCGATTTGTTTTCTCCTTAAGACAGTTGCGCGCGTAGTGGCCCTCCTTGCCGCAGTTGAAGCACTCCCCCTTCTTGTCACCCTTCTTAGTGCCCTGTTTGGCACCCTTCCACTTGTCGCCTCAACCTCCACTTCAAGGATGAACCGTGTAAGCTGAAGTTGATGCCACTGCACTTTCTCGACCGCCACGTCGCATCCACTCATTGCGCACATACTCAGCAACCTTCGGGTACTTCAGCTCCTCGGAAGGCGAGCCACCAAGGACTGTGATCATGGGACTCCAACTGTCTGGCAAGGCCAGAAGGAGGATCATAGCTTGCAACTGAGAGTCGCCCTCCCAACCACTGGCCACGCACTCCCCTGCGAGGGACTCAATCTGCTGCATGATCTCCATGATGCTGTCGCCTTTGTTTGCTCGGAGGGTGACGAGCCATTTGAAGATGAAGAGCTGATTGGCAAGGTTGCTTGACTGGTAGATGGAGTAGAGTTTTGACCATGCGTCCGCGGCTAGGGTGCATCCTTGGATGTGCCCAAGTTGTGGTGGGCATAGCGCGGACACAAGGAGCGCCAATGCCTTTTTGTTGCGCTTCTTGTATGGCTCCTTCACCTCAGCCGTTGCGGTCTCCGGCGGAGCAGTCTCATCACCTTTTACGAGCTTAAGCCGTCCCTTGTCGTCGAAGAAGACCTCAAACTGCCACCTCCACAAGGCAAAGCCTGTTCCATCAAACTTAAGGACAGCGCGGCTGCTCTCTTGCTCGCTAGTTGCCATGTCTTGCTGTTGGAAGCGTGAAATCAAGCTGGCTTTGAACCCCTTAGAGGCGTGGGCCCATAACACTTTGTTGGTCTGAGGGTGAGTGTGCACCCTGGAGGATCCCTAGCAGTGGCTGTTTCACACCACCAACTGTTTTTGGAGAGACTGAAACTGTGGAGGCAACTGGTTCCAAGGATGGCAAAATCTGGTCAGAGAGTGAGGCAATAGTTTTGGCCTCAATTGGATGGGAATGAACACTTGATCAAGGCTCACAAGCAATGGCATTTTATAGCCAATGATCTAAGCTTTCCAGAACACCAAAGCATGCCAAATTTGGAGCTTCCTAGCAGATTCTATGGCTTCTAGAGTGCTCCTTGGTAGGCTGTCCTTTTCCCACCTAGGAAGGCATTCCTTCCCTCCTCTAGAAGCTTCTGCCCCTTCCTAGATTCCTCAGCTTGCTTCTAGTAGGAGGGAAGGTGTCCAGAAGACCAAGACACCTCTAGATGCCTTGTAGGACAACTCACCCCTTCTAGAAGGTGTGCCACCTTCCTGGACCCTCACCTGGCCTTCTAGAAACTTAAAAGAGGAACACTAGAGGTTGAGCTAGCTTCCTGGCATCTATATTCCACCTCCCTTGAGGCAGGGCATGATTTCATCTTGTGGGACTTGAACCCGGGCCTCTGTCCCTATAGGTGAACACCATTAACCACTAAGCCACCTTGGCTTGTCTTTTTGGTGTTCCTTTTTGGAGTCACTCCTGCCATGGTGAGGAGCATCATTCCAACATATCTCACATCTTGAGAGGCTCACCTTCCAGTAAGCTCTGCAACTACCTCCTCAGAACAGCTCTCGCTTCCGTTGCCTGGCTGACGTACTCGTGCATGTTCCGCTATTTCTACCTGCTTCTGGTCTTGCCGTCTCCTCTCACTGCATTCTTCTGACAAGCGTATTCCCCACATCCCTGCAGTAAATGACTATATGATTGATTTCAGCTATGATTGAACTGAAATCCAAGCTATCCGCAGCTGTCGCCAGTGCTCCCCTTCACCAATNTGATTTCATCTTGTGGGACTTGAACCCGGGCCCCTGCCTCTATAGGTGGACACCATTAACCACTAAGCCACCTTGGCTTGTCTTTTTGGTGTTCCTTTTTGGAGTCACTCCTGCCATGGTGAGGAGCATTACTCCAACATTTGCCACCAAGTCCAGTGCATAGTTATGACAGATCTCGATGTGCTTGGTCCTCCTGTGCAGCACTCGGATCAAGGTGAGGCTAATGGTACTCATGTTTTCAACGTTGACTGCCGTCAGCTTCCTTCGCAGCACCCTGATCTCCTTAAGCAGCCGCCGCAACGTCACTACCTCCTTTGCGGTTTCCGCAAGCACAATGTACTTTGCTTTGGTGCTGGATAGCGCCACACAGTCCTACTTCCTGCTTGCCCATGAAACTGCTGCACCACCAAGCACAAACACATACCCCGACATTGATTTTCTGTCATCCACATCACGAGCCGAGTTGTCATCGGAGTAAATGGTACAGAGCTTCTTCGAGGCCTCCGTGCATCCTTGAATCAGTGTGCGCTGCGGCGGAGCTAGCGCTAACACCAAGAATGCAAGCGTCTTCTTGCTGCGCTTCTTGTTCTTGTCCACTTCCTCCGGCGTCGCGGTATCCGGAGGGGTGGTCTCTTTACTATTCACCAACTGTACGCAATGTGTCCGGTGTCCGGACAGGCTCCGGACAGGTCTCGCGTGTCCGCGGCATTGGCGTCGTTCGTTTCTGTGGTCCTGCCGATGATGTCTTTGTTACTGATGCCCTCTTTGTCCTAGGTCTTGAGCTCAGCCTCCTATTGATCACTGTCCTTGATCGCATGAGCATGGACGTTGTGTACTCACATGGCATTTGCACCATGTCGTTACGTTTGTCCGGTTTTGTCGTTCTGCACTCCATCGCCCGTGGCAACCTGTGGCATGTGCCTTGTTTGTCCTCTGCTCCCTTTGTCCCCTACCCGCCGGCCACAGGCCATGTCTTTGTCACCAACACAATCTCACCACAGCACACACGTCTCTTACACAACCGCCTTTGCCACATGCACTCTGTTGCCATTGACAGCATGCTCCGCACCCAGCCGGCCAAGGGCCTTGACCTGGCCTCCTTCCCTTGGCCGTACCCCACAAAGTACGTTGATTGCGTTCAGGGCAAGATGCAATGGTTCTCATACCATAAGTCTTTCTCCTGTGCGTCCGCCCTTCTCGACCTAGTCCATTCCGATGTCATGGGTCCCCTCCCTACAAAATCCGTCGGGGAGCATGGTCTCTATGTCTTCACCCTCTCTGACGACTACCCTCACTACCGCTGGATGTTCTGCCTTCGGCAGAAGAGCAATGTCGCTCCCGCCATTCAAGACTGGCTTGTCCACACAGAGCACGAGTGTGGTTGGCCTCTTTGTCGCTCTTGCTCCGATCGCGGTGGTGAGTACATGGGAGAGACCACAACATTTCTTGGCTTCTGTGGCATCCACTAAAAGACGTCGGCGCCTTATACACCATCCCAGAACGATATCTCTGAGCGGAGGAATGGCACCATGGTTGACACCGTGCGTACCATGCGGGTTGAGTTTGGCCTCTCCAATGGCTTCTACTTTGAAGCCATGGCCTACATGACGTGGGTCTAGAATTGAATCACCCATGGCCCTTTTTCCCGCCAGTCCATGCCGTACCAGCAGTGGTGCGGTCAGCGGGCTAACCTCCACCCGGCTCGCGTCTGAGGCTGCGTGGCCATTGTCTGGCTGTCCGTCCCGCAACAAGGTGGCAAGCTCACTCCCCGCGGACATCCTTGCACCTTCCTTGGTGTTTCCCGTCACTTCAAAGCCTGACGTTTCTAGGATCCCTCCCGGCACTACATCGTCGAGTCCCGTGATGTCCTCTTCTTTGAAGCGCTGTTTCCCCGCGACCTCATTGGCTCTGGCTTGTTGATGTCCCTCCCGTCACGTGGGGGAATGGTGAGTCAGTCATCCGTCTTGCCGCTTCCGGGCGACACATCACCTAGTCCCTCAGGGCCAACGCCCCCAGCCTTGTCTGCTGTTCCCTCTGAGCCGGCAGCCCCCGTCGTGTCCGCTGGCCCCTCCATACCGGCAGCCCCGTCTGAGTCCGCTGGTCCCTCTGGGCAAGTAGCCCTAGTCGCGTCCAATGGCCCCTTCGCGTCGGTAGCCACGTCTGAGTCTGCTGGTCCCTCCGAGCCGGCAGCCCCAGTTCGCGTCCGCTGGCCCCTCTGTGCTGGCACTCCCGTCCAAGTCTGCTAGTCCCTCCGGGCCGGCAGTCCCAGTCGCGTCCATTGGCCCCTCCGCGCCGGCAGCACCATCGGAGTCTGCTGGTCCCTCTAGGCTGGCAGCCCCAGTCGCGGCCGTTGGCCCCTCCACACCAGTAGCCCCGTCCGAGTCTGCTGGTCCCTCTGGGCCGGCAGCCCCAGTCGCGTCCGCTGGCCCCTCCGCACCAGCAATCCCGTCTGTGTGTGTCCCTCCAGGCCGACACATCCTTCTGCGTCCACTGGCCACTCCAAGGCGGTAGCCCCAGTCGTGTCCGCTCGCCCGTCCAAGCCGGTAGCCCCAGTCGCGTCCGCTGGCCCCTCCGCACTAGCAACCCCGTCTGGCTCCGCCAGCACCAAGAACTCATCGCCATCTCTTGACCAATCGTGCTAAAGGCGTGGTCCAGACGGCAGCCTCCGACGCAGTCCGTCTGTGAGTACGCAGACTGCCATACCGCGCCCTGTGGCGCCTCGGCCCCCCGTCGCTCCACTTGTCTCTTCCGCTCCTACGATAGTGAGTGGGGACCCTGGCACCAAGGCCCTCGGCCTCACCACTTTGGCCATCATTGTAGTCCTCCAACCGGGTTCTGCACCGTGCTACGTCATGCTTCATCATGAGCATCAGCATGCCGTCATGGCTGCACTCACACGCATCCCGCCTGGGGCTCGAGATGCACACGCCCTTGCACTCCGTTCCACGGCACGCCCGGAGGACCCAGCTACCCTACTAGAGGCTCGAGCTTCCCCCGAGGCCGCACATTAGGATGTTGCCTACGCCGACAAGCTTGCTGCTATCCGACAGCACCACGTGCATGACCTCGTCGATCTCTCTCCTGGTCAGAAGGCCATCGGTGCCAAATGGGTCTTCCAGCGCAAATGGAAGCCGGACGGGTCATTGGAAAAGTACAAGGCTCGTCTCACAGCCAAGGGGTTTGCTTAGGTCCCTAGGGTTGATTACGACCAGATCTCGTCCCAGTTGGCCGATTCTCCACCGGCTGGGTACTCTTCAGCCTGGTTGTCCAGCATGGGTGGGAGCTGCATCATATGGACGTGAGCAACGCTGTCCTCCATGACTCCCTGGAGGGTGAGGAGCTATACATGGTACAGCCTCCCGGCTTCGACGACGGCACCGAGAAGGTTTGGCGGTTGCGAAAGGCCCTTTATGGCCTAAAGTAGTCGCCTTAGTGCTTGAAGCAGGAGATTAGTCGCACGGTCCTCCGCGACGGCCTCTTGCGCAGAACTGCTGACCTCATACTGTTCATCACCCTGTAAGGCCAGACCTTCGTTGCTGTCCTGGTCTACGTCGACGATCTCCTCATTCCGTTGCAAGACGTGACTGCCATCCAGCATGTCAAGGACCAGGTACACACCGCCTACCAGATGAAGGATCTCAGGTCTATCCGAGTCTTCCTAGGCATGGAGCTCGAGCATGATCGCTCCTAGGAAATCCTACATGTCCATCAGGCCACCTATGTACAGACTCTATCCACTCACTTTGCCAAGGACCTACCCCTCGTGTCGAGTGTGTCTACACCCATGTCACCGGATGGCCAGGTGAAGCTGAAGACCTCTGATCCAGCTGTTGTGGGGGAGCCCATTGATGTGACCACGTATCTATGAGTCATCGGGTCAATGATGTTCCTGGCGATACCGACACGTCCAGATGTTGCGTTTGCCGTCAACCTCCTGGCTCAGTTCTCTCAGGAGCCACGTTGTCTCCACTTTGAGGCCGCGATCAGAGTGTTGCGCTACATTATCTCGACTCCACGACAAAGTCTCATGTTCCGTCGATAGCCGTCTGTTGTCGTGGTGGGCTACACCAATAGTGACCAGGCCGGCAGTCCAGACGGCAAGAGCGGCACAGGCTGGATCTTTCTAGTTGGCGGTACGGTTGTGTCCTGGCGTAGTGGCAAGCAGGGGTGCATTGCATGTAGCAGTGGTGAGGCTGAGTATGTGCCCCTTAGCTCACGCGCATGTGCGAGCGTGTAGTTGCATCATCTATTGTCTGAGTTGCGTCAGTTCATCGCATCCATCACGTTGCATTATGACAATGAGAGTGCAATAGCCATCATCGACAATGACGGTGTACATCACACACGCAAAAAGTACATCGATTTTGAATGTCATTATGTGGGCTCGTTGTTGCACAACGGCAGTGTCAGCATTGTGTGGGTTGAGACAGCATGGCAGCTGGCTGACTTCTTGACTTAGGCACTCAAGCGCGACTCCTTCAAGAAGGCTGTTAGTTTGTTCCATGTGTGTCTGTGAGTTGCACTCTTTGTTCCTGCTTACCTTTATCCGTGCCATGGGGTTAGTGTCTGTTGAATATGTTGCTGCCCGCCCATGTGCACTACGCCTGTGAGTCATGAGGGAGTGTTGGTTTTTCTCACATCTCTCATTGTGCTCTGTTGTGTCCTCCCGACCTGTGTACACCGGGGTGTAGATGAATGACGGTGAGACTCAACGCTGCTTGACTGTTGTCCGGTGGAGCCAACGCACGCTGAGGACTACACGCTCTTTGCTGGAGCCTCCTCCCTCCGACGACGTGCTCAGCTCTATCGGCACGCCTCTTCGACTGACGGTCGGGCCACCGGTGGTCACTGCCAGTGCGGATGCTGTCTGCATGCGTCTAGTGCTATACCGTTGCGTCTGTAGCGTCCTACTCTGCTTAGTATCCAAATCTCATGCTAGCATGGCACTGTTGTCATCAGGGATTAGTGTAAGTGCTGCCTGGGTTTGAGCAGCCATAACTCCTCACTGCTATTTTTCTAGTTGATTCTGACCGCATGACTGTGTTCGCAGCGTTGGTATTATGGTATGGTCAAGATTTCAGGCAAAACGGATGACGCCCGGGTTTTCCGCTTTCGGCCGCCTGGCAGGGCTCACTGAGAAAACCTGCCAGATTGAAAATAGAGCTTTTCTCTGATTGGCTAGTGAACTAAGTAACAAACTCTACAGAACTGGGGGAGGCTAGTTCTTTAGCGGGTCTCCCATTGTGTCTCATTCTTCATTCCTAATCAGTTACTTCCAGTTTTCAGCTGCTTTCTGGCGCAAACACTGGCGCGCGCACTTCTGAGTAACAAACCCAGAGCACTTAGAATTGGACTCTAGAGCGGTAGACTGATGGGGTAGCAGACTAAGCAACGACCGTGGAAGCCTACACGATGCAACAACAACGCTGCTGCCCCAAGTTTCTGCCTGGCAAGGTACCCCTCTGTTGTTGTTTGATCTGTGCACTACCTCGTTGACTCCCACTATGACCTTTCCACTGGTGTACATGCTTGTGCACACGAGTGAGTGGATGGACGCAGTGTAGATAGTTGTGGTTGCCGTCATGAGCAAGCAAGCAAGCAAGAGCACAAAAGAAGCAACACCATGGATTATGGGCAAGCTCACATAGCGTAACAGTAACACTGAGACGACAAGTGAGCGAGTAAGTGATGAGCGAAGTGTTATGCGCCGGTTGACCAGGCCACCCAAGTGAGGGTCTCGAAGTAGGGTCCGGACGCCACCCAGGGATCAAATCCGGCCCTGGAGTGAGCAAGCTCCAGGCGATTTCTCACACACCAGCATAAACCGGATGTGTGGTCCCGAGGGAACAGCTACCCGGCTCACAAAGTGAGGAGCATGCAATTGTGTAAGAATCCAACCACATCATGAGTGTATGTGATGCATGCACTCCTAAATTCTGTACCCCATTCTGGATGGTAGTAGTATGAAACACCACTGCAGGAAAGCTCTTGGGATTGGTGTTGGTGCTGAGGCTACCACTTGAAAACTTGATGGTGTCGCCATCAAGATGGGCTCCATGTTGCACCACAGCTTTGCACCAGAGAGCTTTAGTCCACATTAATCACCTGTAGTGACGATGTGTGTGTGTGTGTGTGTGTGTGTGTGTGTGTGTGTGTGTGTGTGTGTGTGTGTGTGTGTGTGTGTGTGTGTGTGTGTGTGTGCGTGTGTGTGTGTGTGTGTGTGTGTGTGCGTGTGTGTGTGTGTGTGTGTGTGTGTGCGTGTGTGTGTGTGTGTGTGTGTGTGTGCGTGTGTGTGTGTGTGTGTGTGTGTGTGCGTGTGTGTGTGTGTGTGTGTGTGTGTGCGTGTGTGTGTGTGTGTGTGTGTGTGTGCATGTGTGTGTATGTGTATGTGTGTGTGTGTGTGTGTGTGTGTGTGTGTGTGTGTGTGTGTGTGCGCACGCATAGAGTCAAGAGGTCACTTGCGTGTGTCACAATCATAACCAACACTCCCCCATGACCCACAGACAAACAGTCCACACACACATAAGACAAGGAGCACGTCACAAGACAATGAGATGAATAGAAATCATATCAACCAGGGGCATCACGAGAGCGCAACACTCCAACAACATTCACAGCTGCCTTGAACATGCCACTGCTAAGAGCTTTGGCAAGAAAGTACGCACGTTGCTTACGTGTATCGACCCTGACAACCTGAACTTCTCTAGCAGCAATGCTCTCACGTACAAACCGATGGTTAAAGTTGATATGCTTTGTGCGAGAATGATGCATGACATCGTGCTCCACGATTGCCTTTGCACTTTGGTTTTCAGAGCGCAAAGTGATGCAACGGATGGGGGCACTTGATTATTGTAGCAAGCGGGACAACCACACACTCTCACACGTACCTGCACCAAGTGTCACCTCCTCCGCCTCACTGGAGTTGCGAGCAACACAACCTGTTTTCCAGTCTTCCATGAGACAGCAGTCTCACCGACAAGAAAGAAATAACCGGTGCGGCTACGAGCATGAGTGCCATGTGCCCAGTCACTATCTGTGTATCCGTCTACAACCACAGAGCGTTGAGCATGGTAGCACAATCCTATGCATGTAGTGGACGGTGTGTAGCAGACAACACGCAGTGCAGCCTCGAGGTGTTTTTGGCGAGGCTATTGGGAGAACTGGGCCAAGAAGTTGATCGAGAAGGCCACGTCCGCCCGAGTGGTGGTAGCAAGGTACATGAAGGAGCCGACCACAGTGAGGTAGTCGGTGACATCGATATTCTCCCCCAGCTTTGCTCAATTGAGTGACTTCAGTGTCAATGCGCCGGATAGCAACGGTCTAGAAAACGGGTCCCGACATGGGAGGCCGCCAACCGCTCTTGGTATTGCAACCAAGATAACATATCACCCTCGAACGAGGGATCCACACTTTAGGTTCGTTTGGTTTGCAACCTCACGAAGTCCGCATGTTGGTCTTTAGTGTCTACCTTTGGTTGGACACTTTGTGATGAGTCTCAAAGGCAAGAACTGTAAATGGATGCATGCAAGGTACAGGCTTTTATACTTGCAGAGCTCTGCTAAAGCTTCTGCTTGTAGTGGCTCCACTGGAGCCAACCTCATCCTACATTCCTACTTGGCGCGTCCTCAGACCGCCAAGTGTCATCCTCAAGGCAGGCTCTAGTAAGCTTCCTAGAAGCTTCTTGTCCCAGTTTTGGCCACAAAGAAAATTGCGGCCATCGCGGGGTTTGAACCCGCGACCTCTGGTTTGAGACTCCGGTGCCTAATCAACCAAGCCAAAAAGGTATGGTTCCTATGATGAG
>SZWC01008640.1:88069-108534 GCA_023375785.1 Penium margaritaceum
TTGGAGCGTGCATCGAGCTTGCCTCCACCTTCTCCCGACTGGATCTTCACCCATGCAGTTGACCCGAACACCTTCACATGAGATGCGTTGGGTTTCTTTCCCGACCATGCTTCCTGTGGGGTCTTCAGCTGCTTGTCCTGCTCCTTTCCACGCTTCCGCAAGGCGGTCGATGGTGTGAGGTTCAAGAGGTAGCAAGCTGTTGTTGCTGCTTCAGCCCAAAAGCGAGGTGGGAGCTTAGCATGCTTCGCACCATGCCGAGTAGGGTCTGGTTCATCCTCTCGGCAACGCCGTTGCTTTGGGGGTTGTAAGGGGTGATTTGCTCGTGGCGGATGCCATGATGCTTGAGTCAAGGCTTGCATGCCTCGTACTCACCCCCGTTGTCACTTCGGAGCGCCTTCACCTTCTTGGACGTTTGCTGCTCCACCATGGCGACGAACTCGAGGAGCTTCTCCTTGACCTCTCCCTTTGTTTTGAGGAAGTAGATCCACAACTTGCGGCTGTGGTCGTCAATGAAGGTCAAGAAGTATTTTCTTCCTCCGTTAGACGGTGTGCGAAAGGGTCCACACACGTCACTGTGTATCAGTTCCAAGACGTGCTCCGCTCGTTGACCTCCTCTCCCAAACGGCTTCTTCTTTGCCTTCGCTTGGAGGCATGGTTCACACAATGTACACCCTTCGCCATGCTTCATAGTGCACCCTTCCATTCCGCGGACTACCTCTTGCTCTTACATCTTTTGCAGCGTGCTGTTGGCCACGTGGCCAAATCGCCTGTGCCATAGCTCAGCATCAGTGTCCTTGGTTGATGTGGCGGCCGCAGCGGTCGCCAGTGGTGCATCCTTCGGCTCCGGTGCCACTGTCTTGGTGGCACATGCGAGTCCCTCATCCGACGCCTTGGTGACTTTGGTTTGAAGCACGTAGAGGCCGTCGACTCTTGGAACTTGAAGCATGAGGTCGTCTTTGGTGTACAAAATCTGGATGTCCTCGTTTTTGAGAGCCACTGCTTCTTTGTTGGTGAACACCACTGTCATGTTGTTGTCGGTGATTTGTGACACGGACAGTAAGTTCGTTGCGAAGGAGGGCATGTACACCACCTTTTGAAGGTTGACTGCCTTCTCCGCACCATTCACGTTGAACGTGATCACCTTGTCCCCTTCGCCCATGGCTTGGACGACGCCACCGTTTACACACTTGATGCACATGACAGATTCGGCCATGGAGACAAATCCACCCTTCTCTTTTGATGAGTGGTGGTTGGTGCCCGAGTCAAGGGCGAATGCCCCGGGCCTAAGGATCGCTGCGCCCTTCATGGGCAGCCCCCTAGCCATCATGTTGGTGAGCTCCTTCTTCTCCTTTCCACCTTTGTTCCCGCCTTCTCTCTTGGGACTACGACAGTCCCTAGCCCAGTGCCCAGCCTTGCCACAGTTGTGACAGTTGCCGGGCTTCTTGGAACTCTTCCCGCCACCATTGCCTTTCCCTCCACCGCCACCGCTTCCGCTGTTGCCTTGACTGGAGCGAGAGCTTGCACTTTGTCCACCGAAGCGAGAGGCATAGGCTGAGATGTTTGCCTCGGCGCCACTGCGTCGCATGGACTCGTTGCGGACGTGTTCGGCGACAGCCTCGTACGTCAGATCTGCCTCCTTCCAACCGCCAAATACGGTGATCAAGGACCCCCAGCTTTCCGGCAGCGCCATTAGAAGGATCATGGCACGCATGTTGGAGTCGAGATTCCATTCCATTTGCTGGACCTCTTGCAGCACGTTGTCGAACGACTGCAAAAATGCGGGTATCGATTCTCCTTCGCTCACCCTCATCGACATCAACCGTTGGAAGATGAAGAGTCGGTTTGCTAGGGCATTCGATTGATGCACGCGTGCGAGTTTTGCGTAGGCCTCGGCAGCCAACGTGCATCCTGTGATGTGGGAGTGTTGAGTCTCGTTGATGGACGTCACAAGAATGGCGAGAGCCATGTTGTTCTTCATCGTCCATGCTGCAAGGTCAGCCGCATGCGTCGTCACGGTCGCATCGGCTGGTGCTATCTCGGTCCCTTTTAGGATGTCAAGGTAGCCACGCACGTTCATGACAATCTCAAACTGCCATTTCCACAAGGGAAAACCTGTCCCCGTGAATTTGGACATACCNGCTAGTCGGTCTTGGAAGCGTGCCTTAGAACCAGAAGTGTGGGCCCATAACCCTTTGTCAATGCGTCGGATAGCAACGGTCTTGAAAACGGGTCCCGACATGGGAGGCCGCCAACCGCTCTTGGTATTGCAACCAAGATAACATATCACCCTCGAACGAGGGATCCACACTTTAGGTTCGTTTGGTTTGCAACCTCACAAAGTCCGCATGTTAGTCTTTAGTGTCTACCTTTGGTTGGACACTTTATGAGGAGTCTCAAAGGCAAGAACTGTAAATGGATGCATGCAAGGTACAGGCTTCTATACTTGCAGAGCTTTGTTAAAGCTTCTGCTTGTAGTGGCTCCACTGGAGCCAACCTCAACTTACAGTCCTACTTGGCATGTCATTAGACCGCTAAGTGTCATCCTCAAGCCAGGTTCTAGTAAGCTTCCTAGAAGCTTCTTGTCCCAGTTTGGGTCACAAAGAAAATTGCGGTCGTTGCGGGGTTTGAACCCGGGATTTCTCNAGAAAACGGGTCCCGACATGGGAGGCCGCCAACCGCTCTTGGTATTGCAACCAAGATAACATATCACCCTCGAACGAGGGATCCACACTTTAGGTTCGTTTGGTTTGCAACCTCACGAAGTCCGCATGTTGGTCTTTAGTGTCTACCTTTGGTTGGACACTCTGTGAGGAGTCTCAAAGGCAAGAACTGTAAATGGATGCATGCAAGGTACAGGCTTTTATACTTGCAGAGCTTTGCTAAAGCTTCTGCTTGTAGTGGCTCCACTGGAGCCAACCTCATCCTACATTCCTACTTGGCGCGTCCTTAGACCGCCAAGTGTCATCCTCAAGGCAGGCTCTATTAAGCTTCCTAGAAGCTTCCTGTCCCAGTTTTGGCCACAAAGAAAATTGCGGCCGTCGCGGGGTTTGAACCAGCGACCTCTGGTTTGAGACTCCGGTGCCTAATCAACCAAGCCAAAAAGGTATGGTTCCTATGATGAGGCACAAGGGACATACCCATTATGGGCAGTGCATTCCTGGTCCATCTCAGAACAGACCAAGGGGACATACTCCATAGAGCAGTGCATGCCTTGTCTGTATGTGTAGCTAGCCAGCTAGGCAGTGGACAAGGTGCACACTATTTCAACATTCAGCAGGCGCTGTCCTGCTGGAGTCCTCGGTGTGGATGTAGTGGGGACGTCAGTGATCAGGGAGGCAAAGGGCTCCCCCAGTGTGTGGATGTATCCAGCCTGGTGTACGTGCAAGGTGCAGGGCATACGGTCGGGCTCAAGCTCCATCCCAAGAAGCACCTGTGCAGGATCTAGGTCCTTCATCTTGTATGTGGACTACAGCAGGTTCTTCAGTGACTGGACTACTACGGGATTGGGGGAAGCAATCAGCAGGTCATCGACGTGGACGAGGATGGCCGCAAATGGCTCTGCGGGGGCACTCAATAAGAGTGCTGGATCAACCGTGCTCTGACGATAACCTTCTTGTGCGAGAGTGGAGGAGATCTCCATGTTCCAACAACGCGGCGACTGCTTGAGCCCATACAAGGCGTTGCGTAGTCGCCAGACCTTGTTTGTGCCATCGGTCAACACCGGCGGCTGGACCATGTAGATTTCCTTGTCAAGCCTCCCATGAAGGCATTGTTGATGTCCATCTGCTCAAGTTCCTCGTCGTGCTGGGTAACAAAGCTCAACAGCGCTCCGCTAATGGTGTACGGCCGAACTGGTGCGAAGGTCTCATTAAAGTCAATCCCAAGGATCTAGGAAAAACCCTTAGTCGTGAGACGAGCCTTGTACAGGTCAACTCTCCCATTGGGCTTCAGCTTACGCCAAAGTACCCACCAAGCAAAGATTGCCTTGCGTCCTACATGGAGGTCCACGAGCTCAAAGACGCCATGCTCATCGAGGGTTATCAGCTCCTCCTGCATAGCCTTCTCCCAGAGGTCAGCATCAGCTGCCTCATGAGCCTGCCGGACTGTGGTAGGCTTGTGAGGGAGAGTGGGAAGGCTAGAGGCTGTGACACATGCGGCAATATAACCGGCAACAGAAGACTCAAGAGCACTGTGGAACTCATGGGCTACGAGAGCGTAGTCGACTGCTGAGTTGGGATGAACGATACTCATAGACAGGCCAAGTGTATCAAGGCCAGTGGGACGAGCTGAGGGCCCAACAGTGGAGGACAACACGTTAGAGTGTGTGACCCGCTACGAGGGCTGAGAGGCTTTGGACGGGCCGATGGAAACAGACTCAATAGGCACCACGGAGGAGTGTGACAGTGGGGCAGACATCACTCTTCTACTGAAATGTGAAGACCCAGTGCATGCGAGAAAAGTCATCTGTGAGGCAGAGGACATAGCGACCAACCTCCTCAAGAGCATCATGGGCGAGGGGTCCCATGACATCTACGTGTAAGAGGTCAAGGGGATGGGACGTGCGGGACTCAGACGTGGAAAATGGTGATCGATGCATTCTTTTCCTCAGCACAATAAAGACAGTCAGTGGGAAAAGGGGAAGAGAACGTGTCGGCATCGAGATCATGAGTGGGCTTGTCCCGTATCAACAGCAGCAGTTTGAATGTGGCAGAGACGGTGGTGGAGTAGTTGTGCGTGTGTTGGGGAGAAAGAGCGCGCAACGTGAACATGTGAAATGGAAGTGGGATGAGGTGCAAAGGAGGGCATGCGGTACAAGCAATCACAACACCTGCCACGCAACAGGACATGGCCAGTGGTGCGGTGCAACACAGAGGCAATGCCACGGTTGGAAGACAAGTCCTTGCCCTGGTCGTCGAGGGTCGTGAAAGAGAGAAGACTGTGCTCAAGAGCAGGCACGTACAAAAAATTTGGCAAAAAGAGCTCCCCCGAGGGCCAACAAAGCAGACAACCCCAACACCCTGGATGGGCAAGAGCTGGCTAGATCCTGTGCGGACAACATGCACAAAGCCGATAGGACCCAATGAGACGAACGAGGAACGACAAGAGGTCATGTGGTGGGTTACTCCAGATTCAAGAATCCATAAGTCACCGGACCCACGTAAAGATGCAGGGTCATGACTCACAGCGGCAAGGGCAAAGCGAGGAGGAAGGCGCTGGCCACAGGTAGCAAGGCAACAAGGCAAGCAATAAGATTGCCACTGTTCAATCCACGGTACATCAACTGGGAAGCAACCTTGAACATGACCGAAGGACGGACCACGAAGTGACGCATCAACAGCACACGTAAGTGCACCCGCAACCAAACGCACACTCTCACCTCCCTGACCACGAAGGTGTCTTTGGTGGACAGCGTGAGAGAGGGCATAGTCCAGCTGGTGGTCATTATCAGACTGGCCAGAGATAATGACGCCAGAGGATGGATGCTGGGTAGTGTAGGTGGAGGATGCCCACGGTGGTGGAGAGTGGAACCCGGAGGGTGGCCCAGAGTAGATAGGGCCGCCAAACCCAAGAGGCCAATCCCAGGGAGAGGGCGGTGGCGGTGAAGTCATGGCGGTGATGTAGGTTGCAGCTGTCGAGTAGGATGAGGAGGGACGACCGGAAGGAGCAGTGGAGGTGGATGAACGGAAGGAGCCACCGCCAGTCCCTGAAAAACGTGCCAAGTGGGTGCATGTGTGCTTTCATGTGATTCATGGCCCCGGAGTCGATGATCCACGTCTCGGCAGGGTCCGAGACCGGAGTCGCCAGATCACTAACAGTCACGTGGTAGTAAGCAAGAGACGCGGACGCGGTGGACGGCGGCACGAACCGAGACTGCCAATCATCAAGCCATACAACGTTGTCACAGAGGGGGGAAGAAGAGATACTAGATAGCACACCAGAAGAGAGCACAAGAGACGATGAAGGTGACGAGGAGGCATGACACAACCATAACTCAGTCTCAGTCATGCACGTCAAAGAAGATGGGCATGAGGTGATGCAACTTGCACTTCGCTAGGGGGGAGGGCGAGGCAGGCCAAGCAGGAGCGCGATGAACTGCTCTAGCTGACGCTCACGAGTGGAAGGTCCGGGAGTGTGGACGGAGTATGGACTGGCAGCGCCGGAGCTCGGGTAGGAGGAGGCCTGCACGATGATGGAAACAACAACGCCGACGACTACGGATAATGCTGTTGCGAAGCTGGCGACTGCGGGACCGGTGTGGCTGTCGGAGGAGTGTAGCTACTGGTCGGGTTGCAGGGATCAGGGCCGGCGACAACTACAGTGGCAGAGGCGAGACGGCGCTCACGTTGGCGACGCATGATAGCGATGACGCATGCCTCGTCCGTCGGCAACAGGCACGTGTACCACCCTTGTCCTCGCTGGCCACAGTTGTGGCAGACCGAGACACCACCACTAGACCCAGTCGCCTGCTACTGCTACTGCTGCTGGCCCTTCCTCTTCTTGCCCTTGTGCCTCTTCTTTCCTGACGACGGTGACCTGGTGGACGTAGCTCCTGCAGGGGAACCGACGACTACGGAGGCAACGGCAGGCAAGGTGAGGGCCTCTGTGTGCAGGTAGAGTGATTCTAGACGAGCTTCCTACATGTTGAGGAACAGCTCATACGCCCAGGGCATGAGGGTGCCCTGGGCCGCCATGGTGGAGAGGACATCTTGGGTGTAGTGGACAAAGACGTTGGCGTACGCGGCGGTGGTACCGCGCTTGAAGGTCAGGAGTGCGGCCAAAGGGGGTGGAGCAGAGGTACCTAAGCGACGGAGGATGTCCTCACCCAGCTGCCAGTAAGAGGTGACCGCCTCGGTCTCCCCCATGTGCAGGGAGTTGAAATCCGGCAGCAAACGGCTGGTCTTAGCCTCGTTAGAAATGCGATGAGGATGGGTGAGGACGTGCCATGCGGCTGTAGGGTCTGGTGTCCCGCCAGTGGTGAAGTCGCCAAAGAAGGGCTCTATGGCTAGGCGTGATGCCGAAGGAGCGACTAGGACGAGTGCGCGTACTGCGCGACCAGCATCATACTGCTCGTCGACCTGGGTGGGGTCGTACGAAAGGGTATAGTAGGCCCACAGGCCCTCACCCTACGTCTAGATGTGGAAGCAAAGCTCCCAGCTCCGGAATTGTTCGTCGGCTTGAAGCGGCGGGGGCGGGGTCTCAAAGTCCTTTTGCATACGGCTGTACCCAGAGTGGGGCCAAGGACTGAGGACATTGTCTGCCGCTAGCGCTAGGTCTGCTGCTGCGCAAGCTAATGCATAGCAGCAGACATATCGAGGCTAGCGTGCCTAGGAGGAAAGAAGGGCGACGGGGCACTGGTGTGTGTATGTGATGTCAACGGGTGCAGTGCTGCAAGTTCCTGCGTCTGTGCGACAAGCTGTTATTGAATGGCGGCCAGTGGATCGGAGGAGCCGATGACGAAGCCTGTGGAGTGTTGCTGCTACTGTTGCTACTACTGCTAGTATTGCTGTTGTTGCTGCTGCTACTCCTGCTGCTATTGCCATTGCTGTTGTTGTTACTAATACCGCTACTACTGCTGCTGCTCTTGCTGTTGTTGCTGCTAGTGCTGCTACTACTCCTCTTGTTACTACTGTTGGTACTGTTGTTGCTGCTGCTGCTCCTACTACTGTTGTTGCTGCTATTGCTGCTGTAGGAAGGGGGGACTAGGGCTCCCTCCAACAGGACCCCTTCCCACTGGGGCTATCAGCCATAGTGTTTTAGTGGCCCTCTTTGTTCCCCTTTTGTTGGCTTTTTTGTGGTGTTGATGTCAGCAGTGACGTCAGCAGTGTTGTCAGCCTAGGATGGTTGATGTTAGCAACTGCTACTGCGTTATTTGCATAGTTGCTCCTGTAGATTGTTTCTTTTGTCATTGTTGAAGACGTTAGCAGTGACAGCAGTAATAACATTAGAAGTGAGGTAACCTGAGAATTGCTCACGTCAGTAGTGGCTATTGCTGGAGACTTCGCTCTGTCAGCTGCAAGGTGGCTGCTGGTGTTGCTGTACCTACTGCTCCTACCACTGCTGCTGTTGCTACTGCTGGTCTGCTGCTGTAGTTTCTGGTGTTGCTCATGTTGCTACTGCTGCTGCTGCTGCTGCTACTGCGACTGTTGTTGCAGCAGCCGCTGCTGCTGTTGTTGGTCTTCTGCTGCAGCTACTGCTTCTACGAGTGCTATTGTAGCAGCAGCTGCTGCTACTGTTGAGGTGATGCCTACTGCTGCGGCTAATGTGGCTGCTGCAGCGGCTATGGTAGCAGCTGCAGCTGCTGTAGAGCAACTTGTGGGTTGGAGGATTTCTTCTTTTCTTTTTTTTTTCTTGGTCATCATAGCAAGCTTGCTGCTCGCTGCGAGCCGCGACCAACGAGCAGCAAACTCGCTCCTCGCTGCTTGCTGTAGGTTGCGAGTAGCGAGTAGTGAGCTCGCTGATCGCAGCTCGCTGATCGCTGCGGGCAGCGGACTGCGAGCAGCTGCAGCTACTGATGTTGCGAGATACAGCTCTTGCTGCTGCGAGCTGCTGTTGGCCGCTGTTGCGACTACTACTGCTCACTACTACAGGCTGCTGTTGGCTGCTGCTGGCTGCTGCTCGCTATTGCTGCTGCTGCAGCCGGCAGCTGCTGCTGTTCGCTGCTCTTGCACGCTGCTGCTGCTGCAAGTTGCTACTACTGCTCCTTGCTGCAATGGGTTGCTACTGCTACAAGCTGCCGCAAGTTGTTGCTGCTGCGGGCTGCTGCTGCTGTGCAAGGCTACTGCTGGCTGCTGCTGCCATTGCCCGCTGCTACTGCAAGCTGCTGTTGCTGTTGCTATTTGCAGCACGGTCACACCTGGTTGACGTCGCAACACGCGTCGTCATCGTGGTGTGTGGCGTCGCTGGCCGCTCACCTCGTCGTGTCATGCGTGGGGGTCATTGCTATCGGAAAAATCCGGCAGCATTTCCCCTGGCCCAGTGGCGGTGGGGAAAATTTTGACGCCGCCACCAGGCTGATGAATGCTACCGGAAAAAATCCGGCAACATTTCCCTTGCACTGGCGCGTATGGGGGTCCGCCGCCGTTGTCTGGCACCTATATGCCAGTCTTCTGCTACTACTGTTACGCTCTAGCTCTCATACCAGGCTCTAAATCCTTGGCAACAAGTTGGGGCAGCAGCGTTATTGATGCATCGTACGGGCTTCCACGCTCGTTGCTTAGTCTGCTGCCCCCTCAGTCTGCCGCTCTAGAGTCCAAGTCTGAGTGCTCTAGGTTTGTTACTCCGAAGTGCACGCGCCAGTGTTAGCTCCAGAAAGAAACTAAAAAATGGAATGAACTGATTAGGAATGAAGAATGAGACACAATGGGAGATCCCTCCAAGAACTAGCCTCCCCGAGCTCTGTAGAGTTTGTTACTCAATTCCCCGGCTAATCAGAAAACAACTCTGTTTTCTGGCTGGCAAGTTTTCTCGGTGAGCGCTCCCAGACGGCCGACAACCCAAAACCCAGGCGTCATCCGTTTGGCCTGAAAACAGGACCATACCATGATACCGATGCTGCGAACGCAATCGTGCAGTGTGAATCAGCTACAAAATAGCATTGAGGAGTTATGGCTGCCCAAACCCAGGCAGCGCCTACACTAATCCCTGGTGACAACTGTGCCACGTTAGCATCTGACTGTACCGTTGCGTCTGTAGCAAACACGCTACAGACGCAACGGTACAGTCAGATCCAGCGGTAGTTGGATGCAGACAACATCCGCAATAGAAGTGACCACCGGCGGCGCGACAGCCGAGAAGGCCTGCTAATGGAGCTGAGCAAGTCGCCGGAGGGAGGAGGCTCCAGCGAACAGCGTGTAGTCCTTAGCGTGCGTCGGCTCCACCGTACGATAGTCAAGCAGCGTCGAGTCTCGCCGTCAGTCATCTTCACGCCGATGTATACAAGCCGGGAGGTCACAACAGAGCACAATGAGAGATGTGAGGAAAACAAACAGTTAGCACCGATACCATTTGGATAACATTAAAAAAAGACCATATAGCTGACCGCAATACCGCGATGCCAATAACACTGCCATTAGCCCTACACATCAGCAATAACAAAGTCAGAACGCTTTCAGGCATCTTCTCACAAACCCCACATCAAACAATCACAAACTTCTGAAAAGGGTGGTTTGTTATTGTTCGACCAAAGTTTTGGCATGAACACATTGAAGCTACATGTATGCAACATCAGAGATGCAAAAACTGCCTCGCATCTGTTGGTTTTTTCGCATCTCTCATTGTGCTCTGTTGTGTCCTCCCGGCTTGTGTACATCGGTGTGCAGATGACTGACGGCGAGACTCGACGCTGATGGAGTGTCGTCCGGTGGAGCCGACGCACGCTGAGGTCTTCTCGCTCTTCGCTGGAGCCTTCTCTCTCCGGCGACGCACTCAGCTCCATCGGCAGGCCTCCTCGGCGGTCGTGCTGCCGGCGGTCATTGACACCGCAGTTGCTGCTTGCATGCGTCCAGCACGTCCCATCGCGTCTGCATCGTCATGCACTGCCTAGGGTCCCAGTTGCATGTTGCATGGCCCTGTTTGGCAGCATAAACCATTGTGGGCACTATCTGGGTTTAGGCTGCCATAACTCCTNTATCAGAGCCAGAGCGTAGCAGCAGCAGCAGAAGACTGGCGAACAGGTGCCAGACAACGCCGGCGGACCTCCCATACGCGCCAGTGCAGGGGAAATGCTGCCGGATTTTTTCCGACAGCATTGACCCTCCTGGTGGCGGCGTCAGAATTCTTCCCACGGCCACTGGGCCAGGGGAAATACTGCCGAATTTTTTTCGGCAGCACTGACCCCCACGCGTGACGCGAGGAGGTGAGCGGCAGGCGGCGTCTGACGTCTGTGGGCGACGACGCACGCGGCAACGTCACCCAGGTGCAGTGACTGGCACCACCAGTAGCAACAGGCAGAAGCAGCAGCTCGTAGCAACCCGCAGCAGCAGCAGCTCGCAGCAGCAGCAGCAGCANAGCAGAAGACTGGCGAACAGGTGCCAGACAACGCCGGCGGACCTCCCATACGCGCCAGTGCAGGGGAAATGCTGCCGGATTTTTTCCGACAGCATTGACCCTCCTGGTGGCGGCGTCAGAATTCTTCCCACGGCCACTGGGCCAGGGGAAATACTGCCGAATTTTTTTCGGCAGCACTGACCCCCACGCGTGACGCGAGGAGGTGAGCGGCAGGCGGCGTCTGACGTCTGTGGGCGACGACGCACGCGGCAACGTCACCCAGGTGCAGTGACTGGCACCACCAGTAGCAACAGGCAGAAGCAGCAGCTCGTAGCAACCCGCAGCAGCAGCAGCTCGCAGCAGCAGCAGCAGCAGCAGCTCGCAGCAGCAACAGCAGCAGCCCGTAGCAGCAGCAGCTCGCAACAACAGCAGTAGCAGCGTGTAGCAGCAGCAGTGGCGTGCAGCAGCAGCAGCAGCCCGCAGCAACAGCTGGCTGCAGCGGCTCGTAGCAGCAACCGCAGCACACAGCAGCTGCAGCAGTGTGCAGCAGCAACAGTGGGCTGCAGCAGCTGCTACAGCGAGCTGCAACAGCCGACAGTTGCAGCAGCAGCAGCAGCAGCGAGCAGCAGCTGCCAGCCGCGGCTGCTGCTGCCCGCTCCTCACAGCGAGCGAGCAGCGAGCAGTAGCTCGCTGCTGCCAGCGAGCAGCAGGTCGCTGCTGCTGGGCGAGCAGCAGCCCGTTGCTCGCAACAGGCAGCGGGCTGCTGCCCGCTGGTGACAAGAAAAGAAAACAAAAACAAAAAAAAGATAGCAAAAAATCCCCCACCCCCGTAGCTCCCTGCAGCAGCCTGCAGCTGCAGCGAGTAGCTGCTGCAGCACGCAGCAGCTGCAGTAGTACTCAGTTACAGTAGCGAGCTGCTGCAACAGCAGTAGTCACAACAGCTGCTGCAGCTCGCAGCATGAGCAGCAGCAGCTGCAACACCCGTAGCACCAGCAACAGCAGCAGCAGCAGCAGCAGCACACAGCTGCAGCAGCAGCAGCAGCAGCAGTAGCAGCAGCAACAGCAGCAGTAGCTGCAGCAGCAGCAGTAGTAGCAGCAGCAGAAGCAACAATAGCAAACAGCTGCAGCAGCAGCAGCAGCAGCCGTAGCAGCAGCAGTAGCAGCAGTAGCAGCAACAACAGCAGCAGCAGCAGCTGTAGTAGCATCTACAGCAGCATCAGCACCAGCAACAGTAGCGGCGGCCCCAACACTTGCCGCTGCTGACGTCAGCACCCCTCTACTGACGTCACTACTGACGTCATCAACAGAGAAAGGGAAAAAAAAGGGGAGGCTGGGGGAGAAAACAGTGGCACTACACACACGCAGTTCCCTTTGCTGACGTCAGCCATCCTCGGCTGACGTCACTGCTGACATCAGTAGCACAGAAGAAAGGAAAAATAAAAACAAAAGGGGACGAGAGGCATCTTTAACCACTATGACCAACAGCCCCTCTGACGAGGGGTCCTCCTCCGTTGGGGGAGGGACCCCTAGCCCCCCTTTTGTGCAGCAGCTGCAGCAGCTGTAGCAGCAGCACCAGCAGCAGTAGCAGCCGCAGCAGTAGTAGCAGCAGCAGCAGCAGCAGGCGCAGCAGCAGCAGCAGTAGTAGCAACAACAGCAGCCGCAGCAGCAGCAGCAGCAGCAGCAACAGTAGTAGCAGCAGCAGCAGCAGCAGCAGCAACAGCAGCAGCAACAACAGCAGCAGCAGCACCAGTTGCCCTCTGGCATCGGCAGTGGCATCCCTGACCCACTCGCCGCACTTCAGCTGCAGCTCGCCGCCTTGATGCAGAGGCAGCAGCAGGAGCAGCAGCAGCAGCAACTGCAGCAGCACATGTCCTCTGGCATCGGCGGCGGCGTCCCTGACCCCCTCGCCGCTCTTCAGCTACAGCTCACCGCCTTGACGCAGCAGCTTGCGCCGCTGCAGCCATCAGCTTCCCACACTACTACCGGTGCGCTGCCATCCTTCATCCCTCCATGGCACGCCAGTCCAGCTGTGTCCGCTGCCACGCACTACCTAGCGCAGCAGCAAACTCAGCGCCAGCGGCAGACGGTGACCTCCGTCCTTGGCCCCACTCTGGGCGCCGGCCGCAGGCAGAAGGACTTTGAGACACCGCCGCCGCCGCTTAAGGCTGGCGAGCAGTTCCGGAGCTGGGAGCTCAACTTTTGGATCTGGGCGCAAGGGGAGGGCCTATGGGTGTACTACACCCATCCCTATGACTCCATCCAGGCCGACCAGCTGTATGACGCTGGTCGCGTCGTCCGTGCCCTCATCTCAGTCGCCCCTCCAGCTTCCCGCCTGGCACTGGAGCTGTGAACCGAGGGGCGCCCGGCGTGACGGTCACACGCCGAGCCCTTGGGATAAACCTCCCAATCCTCGACCCCTTGGTGTGTGGGCCAACCCTTGAGATGTCGCACGACCCTCTCCTAGCATCAAGACCATTGCTAGTGACCGAGGTTCCCGCCGTGCGACTCTCCCGGCGGCGTTTGCACCAAGGTGCGCTGCGGAAGACTTGTAGGATCGAATGGACGTGTGCGAGGCAATTCTTGGAACACAAGGAGAGTTGGGAAAGGAATAAATCATTTAGACTTGATAGATCAGTACAAGGCAATGTACATAGTCTCTGGGTAAGATTGGCATACCTAGAACAACCCCTAGGCTTCCTTATGTACTAGCCCCTATGAGGCTGCCGAAATCTACTCAGCGCTCTAAAGCCCTCTATCGAGGCGCATTCATGCAAATAACACATGCATCATGTAGTACGCGCCACGAGCTTTCCAACGCACCAAAGAATGCCTCAATCCGTGAAGAAACGGCTAAGTTATGGCCGTTTGAGTGCCCCACGCGTGACGGCCGCTGGCAGCACCGCCAGCGGAGGTCACGGCCGCCCGAAGCGCCCTTGCTTGCGAATGCAGCTCCAGCCGCCATCCCGAAGCGCCCATGGACCTCAATGAACCTTGCCTCATTGGCTAAGCGTCCATCCAGGGATGCTTCGGCTGCAGTGGACGAGAAAGTCGGTCCGCCGTGCTCGGGGTCGAACCGGTACGTCTCCTGTTTTCTGGAGGTGTGCCTCCCACCTTTGCACGGCCGTATCTTTCTCGTCCCTGCACCGAATGACCCGGTTCTTGGGTCGATTTCGCACGGTTTTTCATGTAGAATACAATGGAAGCATCAAAGCATGCATCTGACCTTGGCATGATGACGTAATCACCGCCTCGACCGGCGGCTCCCATAACATCACCCCCCCCTCCGAGGGCGCACCGTCCCGGTGTGCTCCTGGTACGCTCGGAGGACCGTGTTGACAGCACCGCCCCTGTGGAAATCGGTTTCGAGGACCCAGTAGTTGTGCTCAGGCCCATAGCCAAGCCATTGCACCAGGTAGTGCCACCCGTTACCGCGCCGACGGTGCCCGAGAATCTTCTCCACCACATACTCCTCTTCACCCTCCACCAAGACCGGTGGGGGAGGGGCCTGTCCCTGCGCCGCGAACTGCGCATCCGGCTCCTTGTAGGCCTTGAGAAGAGAAGCGTGGAATACGGGATGGATCCCATAGTGGTCCGGCAGCTCCAACTCGTAGCTCACCGCGGACCACTTCTCCTTGACCGGAAAAGGGCCCACCCACCGTGGCTTGAGCTTGTCGCTGCCCACCCCCGCCAGCTGCAGGTTCCGCGAGCTCAGCAGCACCTGTTGTCCCACCGAGAACTCCTCGGCTGTCCGGTGCTTGTCCGCTTGCCGCTTCATCTGCCGCTGTGCCTTGTGTAGCGCCTCGCGTACACCGCACCACACCGCTGTGAAGTCACTTGTAAACTGCTGCACCGCGGGTAGGTCCGACCCCGTTGCCATGTCTGAGGGACATGCCGGCTGCACCCCATATACTACCTCAAAGGGGGACCGCCCCGTAGAGGCATGCACTGCTGAGTTGTAGGCAAACTCAGCCACCGGGAGCTTGCATTCCCATCCCTCGCCATCCGGCTCCAAGATCCCCCGCAGTAGCTGCTCCATGGTCTGATTGGTGCGCTCAATTTGGCCATCCGTTTAGGGATGGTAGGCCGATGAAAGAGCCACACGGGTGCCTAGCTTCTTGAAGAGTTCCTCCCAAAACCGGGAGGTGAAGCGCGGGTCGCGGTCCGAGACCATGCACTTCGGCACCCCGTGCAGTTTGATGACGTGTTGCAAGAGGAGTTGAGCCGTCTCTGCTNCTCTGTGAAGTCACTTGTAAACTGCTGCACCGCGGGTAGGTCCGACCCCGTTGCCATGTCTGAGGGACATGCCGGCTGCACCCCATACACTACCTCAAAGGGGGACCGCCCCGTAGAGGCATGCACTGCTGAGTTGTAGGCAAACTCAGCCACCGGGAGCTTGCATTCCCATCCCTCGCCATCCGGCTCCAAGATCCCCCGCAGTAGCTGCTCCATGGTCTGATTGGTGCGCTCAGTTTGGCCATCCGTTTGGGGATGGTAGGCCGATGAAAGAGCCACACGGGTGCCTAGCTTCTTGAAGAGTTCCTCCCAAAACCGGGAGGTGAAGCGCGGGTCGCGGTCCGAGACCATGCACTTCGGCACCCCGTGCAGTTTGATGACGTGTTGTAAGAGGAGTTGAGCCGTCTCTGCTGCCGTGACCTTCTCCGCACATGGAATAAAGTGCGCCATTTTGCAGAACTGGTCCACCACCACCAGCACCATGGTGTTGCCCGTTGCATTTCGTGGAAGATCCCCCACAAAATCAAGTGAGATGTCCGTCCACGGACGTTCCGGCACCGGTAGCGGCTGCAGCTCCCCTGGCGCCCGTGTCCTTCGTGACTTGATTCTTCGGCACGTGTCACAGCTGCTCACGTACTCCTTACAATCTGCTCCCATCGTCGCCCACCAATATTGGCGCGCAAGCATCTTGAAGGTCTTGTCATGGCCGAAGTGACCACTGTAATGCGAGTCATGCGCCTCTTCCAACAGCGCTTGCCGCAATGACGTACTCCGTGGCACCACAATCTGGTTCCCCTTCTCACGCCGCCAATACTGGCCGTCCCACTTGCACCCCTTCACTGTACTTCCGGCAAAGTCCTTGTCCTCCGCATACCCATGTGCAAACAGGCTGCGGATGATTGGAGATCCCGCCAGCACCGTGATCGCATGCACGCCCAAGTCCGGGCGACGCGAAAGCGGGTCCGCTGGATTGATCCTCCCTGGTTTGTACTGGATCTCATAGTCGAAGCCGCCCTCCAGCAGCTCCATCCACCGTGCTTGACGACGACTCAGGTTCGGCTGCGAATTGAGGTACTTGAGCGCGTAGTGGTCCGTGTGCACCACACACCGCCGTGCCTCAAGGTAGCACCTCCATTGCTTGAAGGTCTGGACCACCGCGAGTATCTCCTTCTCGTGGATCGGGTAGTTGAGCTCAACCCCTTTCAGCTTCTTGGAGTAGTATGCAATGGGTTGCAACCCCTTCCCTTGGTCCTGCATCAGCACCCCGCCGATTGCATAGTCGCTTGCATCCGTCGCCAACACGTACTCCTTGCTCGTGTCCGGATGCACCAACACCGGGGCTTGACACATGGCAGCCTTCATTGCACCGAAGGCTTGCCCCTCTTTTGCACCCCACTCCCATTGGCGCCCTTTCTTGAGCAAGTCGATCAAGGGTGCTCCCATTGCCGCGTGCCCCCGGATAAACCTCCGGTAGTAGTTTGTAAAACCCAGAAAAACCTGGATGTCACGCACGCACGCCGGCTCTGGCCACTACTGCACTGCTTCCACCTTTTTTGGGTCCATGCGGATTCCTCTCCCACTGACAATGTGCCCGAGGAACTCAACCTCCTGCTTGGCAAATTCACACTTGCTGAGCTTGGCAAACAGTCGCCCCTTTCTCAGCACTTCCATCACCATCCGCAGGTACTCTTGGTGCTCCTCCATCGTTCGCGAGTAGACAAGGATGTCGTCGAGGAAGACGACCACGAACTGGTCCAAGTAGGGGTGGAACACCCGGTTCATCAACGCCATGAACGTAGCGAGAGCATTCGTTAGCCCAAAAGGCATCACGAGATACTCAAAGTGTCCATAGCGCGTCCGAAACGCGGTTTTTTCCACATCCTCCTCCGCAATGCGGATTTGGTGGTACCCCAACCTCAGGTCCAGTTTGCTAAAGACGCGTGCGCCTCGTAGCTGGTCGAACAGCTCCTCGGCCCGCGGCAACGGGTAGCGGTTCTTCACCGTGATGTTGTTGAGCGCCCGGTAGTCCACGCACATCCGCAGCTCCCCTGATTTCTTCTTGACGAACAGCACCGGTGCCGCGTACAGAGACACCGACGGTCGAATGAAGCCCTGGTCCACCAATTCCCCCAACTGCTTCTTGAGCTCCGCAAGCTCCGCGTCGCTCATGCGGTTGTAAGACCGCACCGTTGGCGACGAACCTGGCACCACCTCGATCTTGTGGTCGATGTTGCGCCGCGGTGGCAGCCCCTTTGGCAATTCCTCCAGAAAAACGTTCCCGAACTCCTTGAGCACCTCCCCAACACCGGGAGGCAACTCTGGGGCCCCCGCGCCTTCCACCGACTGCCCCTCCGCTGCTTCAACCGCTGCAATCTGCTGCTCTGCTGCAATCAGCTGCTCTGCAGCACCGCCAGCGGAGGTCACGGCCGCCCGAAGCGCCCTTGCTTGCGAATGCAGCTCCAGCCGCCATCCCGAAGCGCCCATGGACCCCAATGAACTTTGCCTCATTGGCTAAACGTCCATCCAGGGGCGCTTCGGCTGCAGTGGGCGAGAAAGTCGCTCCGCCGTGCTCGGGGTCGAACCGGTACATCTCCTGTTTTCTGGAGGTGCGCCTCCCACCTTTGCACGGCCGTATCTTTCTCGTCCCTGCACCAAATGACCCGGTTCTTGGGTCGATTTCGCACGGTTTTTCATGTAGAATACAATGGAAGCATCAAAGCATGCATCTGACCTTGGCATGATGACGTAATCACCGCCTCGACCGGCGGCTCCCATAACAGGAGCCTTTTCTCGGCGACTTCACCACTGGCGCCACACCGGACCCTGCATCCGCATGGCACATCCTCACTCGGCCTCATCGTTTGTCTAGCGACGCTGAGATCAGCCGTCTGCTCCGAGAGTTCAACTCCCTGCGCATGGAGGAGACCGAGACGGTCACTGCCTACTGGTTGCGGGCGGAGGACATCCTACGTCGTCTCGGCACAGCCGCTCCACCCCCTCTGTCCGCGCTCCTCACCATCAAGCGCGGCGCCACCAGCGCGTACGCGGACGTCTTCGTCCACTATCCCCAGGACGTGCTCTCCACCATGGCGACCCAGGGCACCCTCATGCCCTGGGCATACGAGCTTTTCCTCTGCATTGAGGAAGCTCGCCAGGAGTCCGAACTCCATCGCACGGAGGCTCTCGCCTCCGTGGCCATCACCTCCCCCGCCACAGCTACATCCGCTAGCTCCTCCGCCAGCTCCTCCGCCAGCGCTTCGCCGACGGCGAAGAAGAAGCGTCGGAGCAAGAAGGGCAAGGGTCAGCAGCAGCAGCAGCAGCAACAGCAGCCGTCGACCGGGTCTGGCACTGGTGGCTCTGCCTGCCACAACTGTGGCCAGCCTGGGCACGGGTGCTACACGTGCCCGCTGCCGACGGATGAGGCGCGCATCATCGCCACCATGCATCGCCAGCGGGAGCGCCGTCTTGCCTCTGCCTCCGTCGCTGTCGCCAGTTCTGACGCCTCGACCTCGTCCAGCGGCTCCACCACCCCGGTCGCCTCGCCAGTCCCGCAGACACCGACTCCGCAGCCGTCGGTGCCCCCGTTCCCTTCGTCGATTCCGTCCTCCTCCTCCCCGGGCTCCGGCGCCGTCACACCGCACTCCGTCTACGCTCCCGGGCCCTCCTCCCGTGAGCGTCAGCTGGAGCAGTTTATCGCGCTCCAACTCGGCCTGCCTCGCCCTCCTCCCCAGGGACGTGCGAGTTGCGTCACCTCCTGCTCTCCTGCCCAGCCCTGCATGACTGAGACTGAGCTGCGGTCGTGTCCCATTTCCTCGTCTGTCTCGTCGTCGCCCGTGGCCTCCTCCGCCTCTCTTCTTGATGATGTTGCCTGGCTTGACGATTGACACTCCCGTTTCGCGCCTCCGTCCACCGCGTCCGCGTCCCTCGCCTGCTGCCATGTGACCGTTAGCGATCCAGCGACCCCGGTCCAGGACCCTGTTGAGACCTGGATCATCGACTCCGGGGCCACGCATCACATGACGGCCTCTCGTGAGGCCTTCAGCATGCTCGGCCATGTTGGCGATGTTTCCGGTGTCCGGACGGGCTCTGGACAGGTGTTGCCTGTCCGTGGTATTGGCGTCGTTCGTTTTCGTGGTCCTGCCGGTGACGTCTTTCTGACCGATGTCCTCTTCGTCCCTGGTCTCGAGCTCAGCCTTCTGTCTGTGACTGCCCTTGACCACATGAGCATGGATGTTGTGCACTCGCGTGGTGTTGGCACTGTGTCGTTGCGTCCGTCTGGTCTTGTCGTCCTGCACGCCACCGCCCGTGGCAACCTGTGGCATGTTCCTCGTCTCTCCTCTTCTTCTCCCGTCTCCTCCTCGTCGGCCGCCACAGGCCATGTGCTCGTCACCAGTATGCTTTCTCCTCAGCACTCCCGCCTCTTGCACCGCTACCTCTGCCACATCCATTCTGCCGCTGTGGACAGCATGCTTCGCACCCAGCCTGCCTCGGGCCTTGACCCGGAGACTTTCCCTCTCCCGTGCCCCACTGAGTGCATTGACTGCGCTCAGGGGAAGATGCACCGGTCCACGTACCCCTTGTCTGCCTCCCGTGCATCTGCCCCTCTCGACCTTGTCCATTCGGATGTCATGGGCCCTCTCCCCACCGAGTCGGTCGGCGAGCATGGCCGCTATGTCCTCACCCTCACCGACGACTACTCTCGCTATCGCTGGGTCTTCTGTATGAGGCAGAAGAGCGATGTCGCCCGGGCCATCCAGGACTGGCTTGTCCTCCCAGAGCGCGTGTGTGGCCGCTCCCTTTGCCGCTTTCGTTCCGATCGCGGTGGCGAGTACATGGGTGAGGCCACGACTTTCCTCGCCTCCCGCGGGATCCACCACGAGACATTGGCGCCCTACACACCCGCCCAGAACAGTGTTTCCGAGCGGTGGAACCGGACCATGGCCGACGCCGTCCGCACCATGCGTGTCGAGTCCGGTCTCTCCGAGGGCTTCAAATTTGAAGCCATGGCTTACATGACCTGGGTCTGGAACCGGATTCCCCACGGTCCCCTTCCCCGTCAGTCCACGCCGTACCAGCATTGGTGCAGTCAGCGCGCTGACCTCCGCCCCGCTCGCGTCTGGGGTTGTATCGCCATTGTCTGGCTGCCCGCCCCGCAGCAGGGCGGCAAGCTCGCCCCCCGCGGCCGTCCCTGCACCTTCCTCGGTGTCTCTCGTCAGTCCAAGGCCTGGCGCTTCTGGGACCCCTCC
>SZWC01008641.1:6704-24392 GCA_023375785.1 Penium margaritaceum
AGTATCACTGCCTAATGTTTTTATAAATGCTAAAATTCTGTCAGATTCTTCCAAGGACCTCCAATGGCCAAGAGTCATCCAAGGGCCAGAGAGCAGGCACTACAGGGATTGTAGAGCAGCTGGGTTCCTTCTAGCTAGAGAATGAGCAGCTCAATTGGTAGATGACTGGCCTGCCAGATGGGATTGACGTGGAACAGATTTGGGCAGCCCGGTCAGGGACTTTGCCAAGACCAAAGCCAAAAGCTCTGGATCTACTCAATCCCTCAATCATTGGTGCGAGCATATGGACCTGGCTGTTTTCCATGAACAGCACCTGTGGGACTCTGTGTCACCCTCTTGAGGACAGTGTTGTGCCTGTTTAGGTGATACTGCTATGCGGAGCAGCATTGGATTGGTAGAGCAGAATGTGCTAGCCGATTTGAGTGGAGGTAGGAACACAGCTACTCAACATACTATGTTATGGCAGCCAGGTGCAAGGCAAGCTGAAGCGTGTGTGGCTACGACATTGGAGCAGTTTGAGCAAGCCATGAGGAATCGGTTGGATCTTGTGAATGCTTCCATGGTCACACCTAACAAGCTGAAGCAGCTGAAGTAGATCGACTTGGTGCAGGAGTACACATTTCTTGCCATTGTGCTTGGAGATTGATGACATGAGAGAGCGCAAGATGGCAGACAACTGCCATGACGGATTGCACGCAAGTTTTCAGCGCACACTGGCACTAAGTAGAATCACATAGTTCAAAGCAATAGTGGCTAGTGCTGAGAACATTGATGTCCTACACTATCATCGAGGGGGTTTTCGTGAGAAGCAGTAGAATGTCTAGTGTTGAGAGTCACACCAAAGTTTTGATCTCATGGAGATCAACACGCTCGAAAGTGGCGAACAGTAAAGCAAGCCGCATGGTGAAAATAGTTGGATCTGCAGGAAGCCTTGGCACCACAAGCAGGACTACAAGAAATAGCAACAACAACATAGGAACAGTAGAGAGTGGGGGACGGCCAACTGCTAGGAAAGCTTTGTCCGCATCACTCAGTACCAACCCTGAAAGTACTTTAACAAATAGGGAGCTACTCAGTGCATTTCTGTGGAGAAAAGGGATGGAAGCGCTGGAGGTATCCTCGTGAAAGCAAAACTTTCATCGTCGGCTTCTGCAGACGATGAGGGTTGCCAAAACTAGTCAGTAGATAAAGGCATTCTTGGATTGCGACGTATGACACTGTTCTTCACCTACAAGGCTGAAGCTTGCCTGGCTTCCTAGGGAGCCAACGAAGGCCAAAGTGGTGCAAGGGGAGCTGGAGTGCGGGTTGCCTCTAAAGCCTTAGAGGGTCCATCTGGGCAAGCTGTCGTGCGCAGGGAACTTTCACACATGCCCAATGGATACCTATGACTCCATTTTGGACCATGACTGGCTATATCAATGGAATCCTACTCTGCATGAACTACCCAGCCAAATGATGGTGAAGAGAAGCGGAGAATGTTGAATGGCATGCACCTTTTTCTTTGGCTGGCTGACTGGCTGCCCAGACAAGGCATGCAATGCTCTATGGAGTACGTCCCCTTGCTCTGTTCTAAGATAGGCCAGGAATGCACTTCCACTAATAGTTATGTCCCCTAGAGATCATCTGAGGAAACACCCCTTTGTTGCCTTGTTGGAACAGGCACCAGAGCTCATGGATTGCGGGTTCAAACTTTGCGACGTGTGTAGTTTTCTTTGTGTTCCAAAATAGGACAGGATGCTTCTGGGAAGCTAACATGGAAGCTTCTAAAAAACTTACTAGAGCTTTCCTTGGGGATAAAATTTGGTGGTATCAAGACAAACCAAGTAGGGCTATAGGTTGAGGTTGTCTCCTGTCAAGCCTCTAAAAGCACAAGCATTAACAAAGGTCTGCAAGTCTACAAGACTATACCATGTATGCATCCATTCACAATTCTTTCCTTTCTGGCTGCTCACTAAGTGTCCAACCAAGGGTAGACAATAAATACCTTCATTCGGATTTTTTTATGCAGCAAAATGAATGAACCTAAAGTGTGGATCCCTTGTTTGAGGGTGATATGTTATGTTGGTTGCGATTTCAAGAGCGGTTGGCATCCTCCCATGTCAGGACCAGTTTTGTAGACCATTGCTGTCTGGCTCCTTGATAAAGGGTAATGGGCCCACACATGTGGTTCCAAGGCTTGAGTCTAAAACACTCGCACGTGGTCTTGAGGGGCACACATGTACAACAGGGACACAAAGATTAGAGGACTCCATTTGCTCCATTGAATCAATCGGCTTCTTCAGGCAGGGTGCACCCATGAGGCAGAGTAGGAAACAAGGAAGAGCTCTTTCCATGTTGGACAAGACCCTCGTGCCCCAACGGGATAAAGCTCTATCCCTTTAGAAGGTGGTACGACCAAAAGTCTGCTTCTGACGATGAAACCATCGCCTGAAGCAATCATCGGTGAGGGGGGGGAGGGGTGTGTAACAGAACCAATTGCACCTTTGACAACATTCGCAGTCATCAGCCTCATCAGTCTCATTGGTCTTAAAAAGAAGAGTATCAATAAAGGAGAGCACACAAGCAATGGCCAAAAATGGTGGATCCAGCTCAAGCCTGCCTGCCTTGAGGCAGGCATGTCCAAATTCACGCAAACAAGTCCTCCTTTGTGAAAAAGGGAATTTGAGATATTCATGAACGTGCTTGGCTACCTCAACATAGTGAATAGGACCAACACAGCACCCACAGATGTAACAGTGGCTACGCATGTGGCTGATCTTGTAACATGGATGAAAAAGAACAACATGGCTCTCTTCATACTCGTGCCATCAATCAACAAGACTCAATACTCCCACATAACAGAATGCACCTCAGCCGCGAGGACCACAAAAAAATCTCACAGGTGCATGAATCAAATGCCCTAGAAAAAATCAACTCCTACATGTGTGCTATGATCCTTCTTATGTCACTGCCAAAAATCTTGGGATCCTTGATCACCATTTTTGGCAGTACAAAGGTAGCATGTTTGACATATGAGGCTGTCACCGAACACGTCCGTAAGGAGTCCATGCAACCCAGTGGCAGTGAGGCAAACATTTTAGCCTTTGCCCCTCACTTTGGTAGAGAAGATGCAAGCTCCTACTCCAGTCAAGGAAACCGAAGAAGTGGTAGCGGTGGAGGGAAAAGCAATGGTGATACGAAGAGTTCCAAGAAGTCTGGCAACTTTCATAATTGTGGCGAGTCTGGGCAGTATGCTACGGACTCCCGTAGTCCCAAGAGAGAAGGCAGGAATAAGGGAGGTAAGGAGAGAAAGGAGCTCACCAACATGATGGCTGAAGGGTTTCCCATGAAGGGATCAGCACTCCTTAGGCCTGGGGCATTTTCCCTTGACTCATGCACCAACTAGCACTCCTCAAAAGACAAGGGTGGATTTGTCTCCATGGCCAAATCTAACATGTGCATCAATTGTTTAAACAGCGGCACATTCCAAGCCATAGGCAAAAGAAACAAAGTGATCACGTTCAACATGAACGGTGCCAAGAATGAGGTCGATCTACAAAAGATGGTGCGCATGTCCTCCTTTGCAGCGAACCTATTGTCTTTTTCACAAATCACAGACAACAAGATGACCGTGGTGTTGACCAACATGGAAGCTGTGGTCCTCAAAAGAAAAGACATCAAGATTTTGTACACCAAAGACGACCTCATGCTTCAAATTGCAAGATTCAACGACCTCTATGTGCTTCAAACCAAGGTGACCAAGGCATTGGATGAGGGACTAGCGTGTGCACCAAGACGGTGGCACCATAGCCAAAGGATGCACCACCAAGGATCGCTGCAGCCACCATATGAACCAAGGACACAGATGTTGAGCTGTGGCACATTGCCAAAAATACGATATAGAAGATGCAAGAAGAAGAGGTGGTCCGCGGAATGGAAGGGTGCACCACGAAGCACGGAGAAGGATGAACATTGTGTGAACAATACCTAGAAAAAAAGGCAGAGAAGAAGCCATTTCGGAGAGGAGATCAACGATGGGAGAAGTTTTTGGACCTGATCCAAAGCAACGTGTGTGGACCCTTCTACACAACGTCTAACGGAGGAAGCAAGTACTTTGTGACCTTCATCGATGACCACATCCGCAAGGTGTGGATCTACTTCCTTGCAACCAAGGGAGAGGTCAAGAAAAAGCTCGTTGAGTTTGTCGCCATGGTAAAGTGACAAACGTTCAAGAAGGTGAATACATTCCAAAATGACAACGTAGGTGAGTACAAGGCATGCAAGCCTTGGCTCAAGAATCATGGCATCCGCAACAAGCAAAGCACACCTTACAACCACAAAAGCAAACACATGGCCGAGAGGATGAACCAGACCCTGCTTGGCATGATGCATGATCTTTGACGCCAAGCTCCCACATTGCTTTTGGGCTAAAAAAACAAAAGTGGTTTGCTACCTCTTGGACCTCACACCAACAATCGCCTTGCGGAAGCATAAAAAGGAGGAGGACAAGAAGTTGAAGACACCATAGGAATCATGGTGGGGAAAGAAACTCAACGCCTCTCATCTAAAGGTGTTTGTGTCAACTGCATGTGTGAAGATCCAGTTGGGAGAAGGTGGAGGCAAGCTCAACGCACGTTCCATCATCATTGGGCATGACATATTTCACAAAGCCTATCCGCTTTGGGACCAGGCAGCAAGCAAGATTGTGAGAAGCCACGGTATTGAGTTTGATAAACACACCCTTGGAAAGGTAAAGCTAGTGGATCCGACCCTCACTCCCAAGGCAAAAGAGTGGAAAGTGTTGCTTGAGTCCGAAGACCAAGCACCCAACAAGTCACATCCTTTGAAAGAAAGTTGTGGAAATGGACAAGCACCTACACATGATGGGGCAACATTTGACATGGACACAGATACCAATGCGTCCAGGGCTTCAGAATGAGACTTGGACCGACGACTCTTCAGACAACAACGACACACCACCACCTTTTGTAGCACCAAAAAAAAAGCAAGAAGCCGCACTAGCATCCCAAAGTGGTTTGTGTCAATGCGCCGGATAGCAACGGTCTAGAAAACAGGTTCCGACATGAGAGGCCGCCAACCGCTCTTGGTATTTCATCCAAGATAACATGTCACCCTCGAACGAGGGATCCACAGTTCAGGTTTGATCGGTTTGCAACCTCACAAACACTTTAGTGTCTACCCTTGGTTGGACACTCTATGAGGAGTCTCAAAGGCAAGAACTGTGAATGGATGCATGCAAGGAAGGCCTTCATACTTGCAGAGAATTGCTAATGCTTTTTGCTTTTAGTGGCTCCACAAGAACCAACCTCAGCCTACAATCCTATGTGGCGCGTCCTCAGACCGTGAAGTGTTTTCCTCAAGCCAGGCTCTAGAAAGCTTCCTAGAAGCTTCATGTGCCATATTGGGCCACAAAGAAAAACACGGCCATTGCGGGATTTCAGCCCGCAACCCATGAGCTCCGGCGCCTGACCCAACAAGGCCACGATGTTCAGTTTCCTATGATGATCTCTAGGGGAAATACCCATTATGGGCAGTGCATTCCTGGCCTATCTCAAAACAGACCAAGGGGACGTACTCCATAGAGGAGTGCATACCTTGTGTTTTTGTGCAACCAACCAGCTAACCAGTAGACAAGGTGCATACCATTCAACAGTTTGCGACCAAAGAAAGCATCTTTGTGCTAGGAGAACGATTAGAGTGGCCTCAGCCAGTTGTGCATGGCTCAGGGAGAGCCATCCACAGTGGCAGAGGTGATGAATGGCCCAAATGCTTCCAAGTGGAAGGAGGCAGTGGACAGCAAGCTTGCCTCCATTGATGAGAATGGCACGTGGATGCTGGTGGATAGACCGGACAAGGCCTACGTGGTGGGATCCAAGTAGGTCCTCTGATTGAAGTAGAAGGAAGATGACAACATCAACAAGTTGAAGACAAGTTGAAGGGATAGTGGTGAAGGGATTTTCCTAATGCCTGGGCTCTGAGTACGACAAGACGTTTGCGCCCATCATGACCTTTGCCTCCATCTGCTCTCTCCTCCCCATTGAAGCTGCAAAGAACCTGGAGATAAACGACATGGATGTCACGAAAGTTTTTGTTCACAAGAAGCTCATCAAGCAACTACTGATGGAGGTTCCCGAAGGAGTTAAGAGCTCCCAAGGACAAAGTGCACAAATTGGTGAAAGTTCTCTACGGGTTGAAACAGGCCCCAAGGATGTGGTACAAAGAGAAAGATGTTTTCATCACCGGTCTCTCCTTTACACATTGCCAGGATGACCCGAGCATGTACGTGCACAATTATGGGAGAGGGTTGATGCAGGTTGCACTATATGTGGATGACCTGATCATCTGCTAGTCTTCACTCGAGCTGCTGGATGAACTGAAGTCTGACCTTAGCAAAAGGTTCTAGATGAGGGACATTGGTCCTCTCAAGTACTTTCTTGGGATCACCATCCACTGCAACCGAGTAGCACGCACCATCCAACTGAACAAAACCAAATGCATCCGTGAGAACTGAAGCACTATCACATGGAATACTGCAAACATGTTGGCACGCCAATGATGACCGATACGAAGCCAAAGGTCTCCATGTCATCAAGCAACAAAGCACAACAAAGGGAGTTGCAAGAAATCCCCTACCAGTGGGCCTTGTGTAGCATCATGTGTGCCATGGTAGGGAGCTATCCCGACATCTGCTATGCCGTGGGAGAAGTGAGCAGGTTTGTGGCATACCCAAAGCCATAGTATCATTAGGAAATCAAGCACATCTTGCACTACGTGCAAAAGACACGCCATATGGGCTTCGTCCTTGGAGGCCAAGAAGGTACGGACCCCCTCCACCTTAAAAGCTACACCGACACCGACTTGGGAGGAAATCCTGACGACCGCAAATCCACCTCAGGATATGAGTGCATCTTAAATGGTGCTACCATCTCATGGGCAAGTAGGAAGCAGGATTATGTTTCCATGTCCACGACTGAGGCAGAGTACGTTGCTCTGTCTGAGTTGTGCAAGGAGACTCATTGGCTGCGCAACTTACAGGGAAAAATGATAGCACCACAGAAGGACGCCATGGTCGTACACTTAGACAACATGAGCGCAATTTTGATGGTTGAAGATGAGGTCATTTCCTGGAAAACAAAGCGGATTGACATACAGTACCACTCTCGACAAGAAATTGTCATGAAGAATGCAATGAAATCGCAGAATTATGGAACCAAGAGCATGCTCGTTGATTGAATGACAGAGCCGTTGGAGAGCAAATTTCACTATGTAGGTATTCATGGCTTTGGCATGAGGAGTGGGGTAGAGGAAGGTTGAGCCTCAATGCATGAATGGAGTCCAGTGAATGACAAATGTATACAGGTATAATGGAGAGATTTGTTGAATGGTGTACACCTTGTCCACTGGTTGACTGACTGGTTGGCATGCTGCACAGACAAACAAGGAATGCACAGCTCTATGGAGTACCTNAGCCGTTGGAGAGCAAATTTCACTATGTAGGCATTCATGGCTTTGGCATGAGGAGTGGGGTAGAGGAAGGTTGAGCCTCAATGCATGAATGGAGTCCAGTGAATGACAAATGTATACAGGTATAATGGAGAGATTTGTTGAATGGTGTACACCTTGTCCACTGGTTGACTGACTGGTTGGCATGCTGCATAGACAAACAAGGAATGCACAGCTCTATGGAGTACCTTCCCATGGTCTATTTTGAGATAGGCGAGGGATGCTCTGCCCGTAATGGGTATGTACCCTGGAGATCACCATAGGAGACACTCCTTTGTGGCCTAGTGAGAACAGACATCGCAACTCATGGGTCGCGGGTTCAAACTTTGCAATGGCTGCATCTTTCTGTGTGGCCCGAAATGGAACAGGAAGCTTCTAGGAAGATAACAAGGAAGCTTCTATGAAGCTTACTAGAGCCTTCCTTGAGGATCAAACTTGGCAGTCTCAGATTGCACCAACTAGGACTGTAGGTTAAGGTTGGCTCCTGTCTAGCTACTACACGCAGAAGCATTAGCAAAGGTCTACAAGCAAAAAGGCATGTACCCTGCATGCATGCATTCATAGTTCTTGCCTTTAAGACTCCTATTGAGTGTTCAACAAAGGCTAGACACTAAATACCTTCATGAAGACTTCATGATTTTTTAAACTAAATCTGAAGTCTAGATCCTTCATTTGAGAGTGATGTGTTATCTTGGTTGCAATACCGAGAGTGGTCGGTAGCGTCCAATGTCGGGACTCGTTTTCTAGACCATTGCCATCCAGTGCATCAATCGAGAGTAGACATTTTTGCTGCTTTGGGCAGAGGACAAGGGCTCCAAGGTATGCAATGTGCCATAGTTGAGTTGAATGCAGCTAAAGCATTTTCAGTGCAAGGGGAACCAAGTGTACCTAAGGTGGCTGGGGCAGGAACATGCAATTAAAGAGGTGGAAGTGTTGGCAGCATGGGCTAAGCAACAAGAGGGAGAGCATTAGAAGTCACGAGTAGTGGACCTATTGGAGGGCATCAAGGAAGTGTTTGACAGCTACGGTGATGTATTTCCTATTTAGCCGGCAAAGAGCTTACCACCGCAGCAAGACATCGACCACAAAATTGACCTTGCTTAAGGTGTAACTCCAATGGTGTGTGTTGCTTATCGCATGAGTGACAATGATCTTGGCAATCCAGAAAAGCAGTTGAAGTGACAGATTAGGGATTCATCAAACCATTGGTGTTTCCCTATGCTCCATTGGTCCTCTTAATGAATGACAAGACAGGGCAGCTGTGGATGTGAGTGGATCATTACACACTAAACAACTTAATGACAAAAAAACCGGTACTACAAAGGCTTGCAGAATTGTTTGACTAGCTGAGGGGAGGGAAATACTTCAGCGAAATTGACTTGCGCTCAAGGTACCATCAGATCTAGATTGCCAAGAACGGTGTGGAGAAGATGGAGGTTTTGACATGGTACAACCATTTTGAGTACCTCGTGATGTTGTTTTGGTTGAGCAACAATCCTGCAACGTTCATGAGTCTCATGAACAAAATCTTCCACCCTCACTTGGACCAAATTGTGTCGGTGTTCCTAGAAAACATCCTCATCACCTCCCAAACTCTACACAGGCATAAACAACATCTTCGAGAGGTGTTCAACATTCTTTGAAGAGAGACGTTGTTTGCCAAGCTTTCTAACTGCGAGTTCATGTAACCAGAGGTAGAGTTCATTGGGCATATTGTGATCGACAAGGGTCTTCGTATGGATGTGGAGAAGGTAAATGTAGTGGAGTAGTGCCTGACACCAAAGTGAGTGTGTGACATCCAAGTATTCATGGGGTTCGTCAATTACTACCAAAACTCTCTCAAGGGGTATACAAAGAAGGTTACACCACTGAAACAGTAGCTAAGGAAGAATTGCCAGAAGAATGGGGCAAGGAGCAGAAGAGCCTTGAGGAGCTCAGGTCTGCAATGTGTGATACTCAGACACCGGTGCATCCGGACTGAACCAAGGAGAAAGTCTTGGTGATTGATTCAAGAAAATACGCTGTTGGCGTAGTGTTGCTTTACGATCATAGATAGGGGTTGCAGTCAACTGCATACAGATCTCACAAGCTACGAGGTGCGCCGCTGAACTATACAATCTACAAGGAGATGTTGGCAGTGATCCATGCCTTCAAGCATTGGCAGTCTTACTTGGATTCGTGACGCTGCGTGGTCTTCATGGATCACTATGCCTTGAAGTACTTGAAGACATAGTGGAACCTTGGTCACTAGCAGACTCACTGGATGAAATTCTTTGATGGAAGTTTTGTCTACGAGATCTAGTACAAGCCTGGGAAGGTGAATTCATCTGACCATCTATCACAGGGACCTAACTTGAGCCTCAATGTCATCTCAGTGCTGATGGGATGTCTAGTCATGCATAAACTATTCAAGTATGGCTAAGGCGTGGACGGTGAGTTCATGAGTGGTGTGCTATAAGACATAATATGGGATGCATTGTATTGGCAATGGGGACATGAGGAGAAGATATTCGTGGTAACAATTATGCACCATTGAAGCACTTGCTACTAGAGGAGGAACATTATACCGACGACTCCTATAATTTTGGTTTTTGTAAGACTCTAAAAACATAAGCACGCCAATATTGGTGTTTTTCAATGGCAACTGAATGTAAGAGGTTTGTGAGCAGTTACAATGTGCACTAATGCATAGAGGACCACCCCATTAGGGGCGCTACAACCATTTCTTGTTCTTGAAAGGTTGTGGATACACATGTTAAAATGTTTCCCCTCCACATGTCCAAGTGCGGCATCGGAAGCCGCCAACGACCCAGGAGAGAGAGAGGAAAATCCTCGCAGTTCGATCTGTTGGCTTGAAGATTGCACGGGTCCTCAAATGGAGTATTGCCCCTAGAATTTGACGAGTTGTTGAGTCCATTAGAAGTTATTTCATTGGAATCGGACAAAAAACAAGGGAGATACGAGCTTCCAAATTTGGGGTGTGCGCGGCGGTTCTGGGGGCTGGCCGGGATTCGACTTCTTATGAAGAATCAACCGGATCAACTAACAAAATGTCCATATAGGGATTTTTTCCCGGAATACTGCTGAGGCATCTGGTGGAAAGTATCCACTGGATCCATTAGTTCAGGTCGTTACTGAGGGACCTGGCTTGGTGTCTGAAACTCAGTAGTACCTTTTGTAACTCGCATTCGAAATTCCGACTACAGGTCCACGGACATGTTTCAAACCTCTTCACACCCCATCACCAAATACGACCCAAAAGTAGGGACAGGTCTCAGATTTGCCCAAAACAAAAGATGTGAACCACTAGAGAAGATCATGAAAACTTCGGGACTGCACCGCGCGAATTCCCGACAAAAGGTTATGGGCGCACGAGTCTGATCCTCTCCAACATACACATCATTTGCATCATACGGGTCTGTCATGTTGGACATCACAGTGAAGTTCTTAGAACCTATCAAAGTAGAAGCTGCACAAATGGTGCTAAAGAAGACGTAGCCCATTCAGAAGTATGCGGACGGTCCAGGCTTTGGTCTATGGAGGTGGCAGTTTCAGCTACACCTCGCGCATAAGGGGCTACTGGATGTCATATTGGGAAAGGAGTTGGTCAAAGAGGCAACTGCTACATACACGGAGAAGCAGACCTTTGAAAAGAAGAACACACAGGCACTCATGCTTCTGGTGTCCCGGATAGCTGAGTTGCTATGGAAACATTTCCAAGGTTGCAAAATTGGAGCAGAAGCTTGGCAAGAACTCTGTGCCATCCACCAATGTAAGTCTCTCGGGATGGAATTCCTCGTGACAGTTGGGGTCCCCTCATCACCATCCGAGGAGGATGGCTGGAGGACAAACTCACTTATGGCATTGTTCTATAGTACATTTTCAACGAGGCCCAACGCCAGAGCTACGGGAACTTCTTGTATTCCTCACCAGCCCTCATCACCAAAACGCGTGGAAACAGGAGTGGGGCCAAAGTAAGCAGCAAAAAGGGCGGAGGTAAGAATGCCGCCAAGAAAGAAGTGAGCCGCAACTGTGGCAAGGAGGGCCTTTGGACCCATGAATGCCCGGAGGACACCAAAGCCGGTGGAAAAAACACCAAAGGCAGGTTAATCCTCAACAGCAACAAGAACCACTTCCTGAAGAAGGCCAACATGCGGTGCCTAGATTTTGGGGCCAAGGAGCACACCCAGGTCAAGAATGAGGGGTTCGTGACCTACAAAAAGCTCTCCAAGTCAATGGTGGTCACAAACGACAAAGTTAAACCGGCGGCATCAAGGCGGCATGGAGGTGGAAATCATGGTGGGCGGTAAGGACGAAATGAGCACAATCTGTTATGGGCACCATGTCCCTAGACTGTCTCACATCCTTAGTGTCAACCACTTGACGGATAAGGTTTATGAGGTGCTCTTCTTTGGGAAAGGCACCGTTGTACGCAACGAAGGTGCCAACGAGCTCGTGCTAGAGGAAAAGTACAAGGGAGGTCTCTATATTTTGAAGATCAAGGTGATCCCTACAGCATCCGACTCAGCACACTCGCAATAGTGTGTTGTCAACATGGCAAGGGGAGGAAGCGTTACTCTAGAGCTCTGGCACTAATGGTTGAGGCATTTTGCGCTTGCAACTATTAACTAAATGGCAAATCATACGCGCCCTCATCATCAACGTTGTAGTAGATGCGGCAACAGATGCAATAGCACACAAAAGGTGTGAGCCTTGCAATTGAACAAGGTGCGGCACGAGTCATTCAACAAGAATGCGAATCGCATAAAGGACTTGCTGAAGGTTGTGCACAGCGACGTGAGCAGACCATTCAAGATAGTGTCAAATAGCGGCTTGAGATACTTCAGCACCTTCATCAATGATTTCATTAGGAAGCTCTTTGTATACTTCATGAAGCGGAAAAGCGAGGTCCTGGACTGGCTGAAGAAGTACATCACAATGGTGGAGGGGGAGACTGGTTAGAAGGTCAAAGCGTTGTGCAGCTACAATGCCGGAGAGTACCTGGGTTGTAGCGGGTGGATCAAGCAGCAGGGTATCAAGTGGGAGCCCACTATGCTATGTTTGCCAAAGTGCAATGGAATGGTAGAGTGGGCGAAGCAGATGCTACTAAACATGGTGCAAACCATGTTTGTGGATGCAAGATTGCCACGAGGCGTCTCGACGAAGGCTGTGCGTACTTCTAGCTACACCATCAACCTCATCCCAAATGCGGTGCTGAAGGGCAAGGACAGCTGGAAGACGCCGCAAGAGGATTGGGGCAGGTTCAAGCCAAACGTGGCGCACCTTAAGGTGTTTCTGTAGAAGGCGCACGCGATGGTGTAGGCGACGTAGTGATGCAACAGTAAGCTGAAACCATGGGCGTAACCGTGCTTATTTCTTGGCTATAAGAGCATGCAAAAGGAGTACTGGCTTTGGGAACCGTGCACGCAAGAGATCATCCACAACGGTAACATCAACTTTGACGAGCAGTACACCTTCAACGGCATTAAAAACAACATGAGCATTGGGAACACTCAAAAACAAGGAGAATGCTTCTAGCTCCTTCACTTCAAGGAGCTGCCGAATATGGACATCAAAGTTGCAGCATCGGAGGCCATTGATGCAATAGGTGCAATAGCCAACGTGGAGGACTCCGATGACAATGTAGCCGGGTTCGAGATCTGGTGGAAGTTCTGTCGGAGGATGCACTACATGTGCCAAAGCATGCACTTCAGATGGAGTTTGCATCGGGCGTCAGAGAAAAATCCTTTGGAAGTGCCGCTCGTCCAATCGATGTTACTACGGAGTGGGAGGGATCCTCATGAGGCCGTCCGATTGATGTTTCACCAGAGCGAGCGGAGTCAGAAGGATCGCAACAGAGAAACTGGGGCAACTAAAACTGCCACGTCACAGCAAGAGGCATGAGAGAGCGGGGAAGAATTTTGATGCAGGTACTAGTGGATGGATCGGCATGATGTGGTGCATGTTGGCTGCATCAACAGAGCTAACAACCATACAAAAGGTACTTGTGCGGCTGGAGAGCAAGCAGTGGGACGCCACCAACAAGTCAGAGTTGGCGTCCATTGATTAAAATTCCATGTGGGAGCTGGTTGACAGGCCGAAAGATGCCAACGTCATTGGCTCCAAGTGGGTCTTTAAGACCAATTTGAAAAAACATGTGATGGTGAAAAAGTACTTGGTGCGGCTTGTGGCAAAAGGGTACGCACAGCATAAGGACGAGCACTATAATGAGACATTTGCCCCCGTTGCTAAGTTTACAACCATCTGGGTGATCCTTCCAGTGGCAGTCACAAAGGATATGGAGCTCCACAAGATGGACATAAAGACGGCCTTTCTCAGTGACATCATTGACAAAGAAATCTACATGGAGGTGCCGGAAGGGGTGGAGGCACCGGAGGGTAAATTGCAAAGGTCCTTGTATGGGCTAAAACAATCACCTCGATGCTCATACCAATAGATGCATAGCTTCATGGCACACCTTGCCTTCAAGCGCTATGAGGCGTATCATAGCATGTGGGTGTGGCGCATCAAGAAGCTCCATTAGATCATTGCACTCTACATGGATGCCTTGATCATCGTCTCATCAGACCTACCGAGACTACAGCAGCTCAAAGAGCCTCTAAACAACAAGTACAAGATGTCGACATGGGGGATCTTAAGTTCTACCTCTGGGTAAGTATTTTGCATAACCAGAGGGTGCGCACGCTTGAGTCGGCAGAGGCAAAGTAAGTGGCCAAAGTGCTGAAGCGGTTTGACATGGAGGACTCTTAACTAGTTTGCAATGTTGTTTTCACTTTCTATGAACTGAGTGCGGCGATGGCATCGCAAAACAATATAAGAGTGGGAGGATATGGCAGAGGTGCCCTACCAATGGGCGCTTTGTAGCCTCATGTATTCCATGGTGGCAACTTGACCGGACCTAGCCTATGCGATGGGCCAAAAGAGCAAACATGTGGCCAATCCAGGGCCACTACACAAGTAGGTGATCAGGCGCATCCTTTGCTACCTGCAGGCAACACATTACGCACGCTTCAGGTTCGATTGTGAGGGGCGGGTGGACTTCTTGCGTCTGGTCTGCTGCACGGATCTAGACTATGGTAGTGATGTGACAATTGGAAGTCCACATCCGGCTACGTGTTATTCCTTGCTGATGCAATAGTTTTGTGGTGTAGTAGGAAGCAAGAATGCATCACCACCTCCATAGTGGAAGTAGAGTACATTGCGTTGGCTAATGCGGTCAAGGAGGTGGTGCTTATAAGCATTATTCTACAGGGTAGTTCTAAGTGGGTGATAACGTGATGCCAAATTTGCCAACCTACAACTGGTGGGAATTCAGAGCGTGAAGATCAAGCCGCAATCGGTTTGTCCTTTTGCATTTTGGAGAAGCGGTCGGTCGTGTCTAACAAGTTGGATCTGGCAGCTCACTACACCATCCATCCATTATTCCACATCTCCCTGCTTTGTTCTTATCGCCTCCCAAGGCAACTTTCCAGGGTTGTAGGACAGCTTCTCCTCCTACTGTCTAGGTTGAAGCAAGTGAGGAGTTTCACCTCGAGACGAATTCAATGCAGGAGGTACCAACCATAGTTTTGGTGGACCGCCAGAGGGGATGTTGATGTGAGTTTTTGGTGAAATTTAAGGGTATCCTAGCTGAGCAAAACTCATGGGAAAAAGAGGCCAACTTCAATGCACGCGGTACCAATCATTGTTTTCTAGGAGTCTCTTTGCATGTTAGGACATTGAAGTTCCAACGTGGAGATGAATGTAACGAGGTGCCCTATTTTCCTAGCACACCCGGGGCTACGTCTGAGTTTTGAAGACATTCAAGCCTTTTCTTGATTCTTAAAAATCAAGCTCGAAGTCACCTTTAACTTCACTCAACCACGTGGTGTTTCTATAGAAGGCACACGCCATGGTGTAGGCGACGCAGTGATGCAACAGTAAGCTAAAACCATGGGCGTAACCGTGCTTATTTCTTTGCTATGAGAGCATGCAAAAGGAGTACTGGCTTTGGGAACCGTGCACGTAAGAGATCATCCACAATGGTAACATCAACTTTGATGAGCAGTACACCTTCAACGACATTAAAAACAACATGAGGATTGGGAACACTAAAAAATAAGGATAATGTTTCTAGCTCCTTCACTTCAAGAAGGAGCTGCCGAACATGGACGTCAAAGATGCAGCATTGGAGGCCATTGATGCAATAGGTGCAATAGCCGACGTGGATGAATCCGATGACAATGTAGCCGGGTTGGAGATCTGGTGGATATCTTTGTCGGAGGATGCACTACAGGTGCCGAAGCATGCACTTCAGATGGAGTTTGCATCGAGCGTCAAAGAAAAATCCTTTGGAAGTGCCGCTTGGCTAATCAATGTTACTACAGAGTGGGAGAGATCCTCATGAGGCCGTCCGATTGATGTTTCACCAGAGCGAGCGGGTCAAAAGGATCGCAACAGAGCAACTAGGGCCACTAAAACTGCCACGTCACAGCAAGAGGCATGAGAGAGCGGGGAAGAATTTTGATGCAGGTACTAGTGGATGGATTGGCATGATGTGGTGCATGTTGGCTACATCAACAGAGCCAACGACCGTACAAGAGGTGCTTGTGCGGCTGGAGAGCAAGCAGTGGGATGCCACCATCAAGTCAGAGTTGGCGTCCATTGTTTAGAATTCCATGTGGGAGCTGGTTGACAGGCCGAAAGATGCCAACGTCATTGGCTCCAAGTGGGTCTTTAAGACCAATTTGACAAAACATGTGATGGTGGAAAAGTACATGGTGCGGCTCGTGGGAAAAGGGTACGCACAGCATAAGGACGAGCACTATAATGAGACATTTGCCCCCGTTGCTAAGTTCACAACCATCTGGGTGATCCTTCCGGTGGCAGTCACAAAGGATATGGAGCTCCACAAGATGGACGTAAAGACGACCTTTCTCAATGACATCATCGACGAAGAAATCTACATGGAGGTGCCGGAAGGGGTGGAGGTACCGGAGGGTAAGTTGCGAAGGTCCTTCTATGGGCAAAAACAATCACCTCGATGCTGGTACCAATAGATGCATAGCTTCATGGCACACCTTGCCTTCAAGCGCTATGAGGCGGATCATAGCATGTGCGTGTGGCGCATCAAGAAGCTCCATTACATCATTGCAATCTACATGGATGCCTTGATCATCTACTCATCAGACCTACCAAGACTACAGTAGCTCAAAGAGCCTCTGAGCAACAAGTACAAGATATCGACATGGGGGATCTTAAGTTCTACCTCCGGGTAAGTATTTTGCATAACCAGAGGGTGCGCACCCTTGAGTTGGCGTAGGCAAAATAAGTGGCCAAACTGCTCAAACGGTATGACATAGAGGACTGAAAACTAGTTTGCAATGTTGTTTTCATGGCCTATGAACTGAGTGCGGCAATGGCGTCGCAAAACAAAACAAGAGTGGGAGGATATGGCTAAGGTGCCCTACCAATGGGCGCTTTGTAGCCTCATGTATTCCATGGTGGCAACTTGACTGGACCTAGCCTATGCGATGGGCCAAAAGAGCAAATGTGTGGCCGATCCAGGGCCACTACACAAGTAGGTGATCAAGCGCATCCTTTGCTACCTGCAGGCAACACATTACGCACGCTTCAGGTTCAACTGCAAAGGGCGGGTAGACTTCTTGCGTCTGGTCTGCTGCACGGATGTAGACTATGGTAGTGATGTGACAATTGGAAGTCCACATCCGGCTACGTGTTATTCCTCGCTAATGCAGTAGTTTTGTGGTGTAGTAGGAAGCAAGAATGCATCACCACCTCCATAGTGGAAGTAGAGTACATTGAGTTGGCTAATGCGCTCAATGAGGTGGTGCCTATAAGCATTATTCTATAGGATTGTTCCAAGTGGGTGATTACGTGATGCCAAGTTTGCCAACCTACAACTGGTGGGAATTTAGAGCGTGACGATCAAGCCGCAATTGGTTTGTCCTTTTCGCATTTTGGAGAAGCGGTCAGTCGTGTCTAACAAGTTGGATCTGGTAGCTCACTACACCATCCATCCATGGTTCCACATCTCCCTGCTTTGTTCTTATCGCCTCCCAGGGCATCTTTCCAGGGTTGTAGGACAGCTTCTCCTCCTACTGTCTAGGTTGAAGCAAGTGAGGAGTTTCACCTCGAGACAAATTCAATGCAAGAGGTACCAAC
>SZWC01008641.1:42590-59206 GCA_023375785.1 Penium margaritaceum
ACCCATACCCCATACCCCATACCCCATACCCCATACCCATAACCCATACCCTATACACCGTACCTCATAGTCATCCTGCAGACATCCTCTCCGTATTGATTTTTGTCAATAGTACATGTAGACGTCATTTCTAGGGTTGCTGGTCGCGAAGAATGCCGAGATGGATGGCCTGGAGGGCCAATGTGGGTTTCAATCCAGTTTGTAGCAGCAACATGAACAGTATGAGCAGGAGGCGCTACTCCACTTGCAGGGTCAGCATCTGCAAGAGCAACGATTGCAGCAACAAGGGTAGCTGCAGCCTTTGCAGGACCAGCCGACTCCTATGCAGGAGAAAGCATGTGTGCAAGAGCAGTAGCCTCATGTGCAAGAACAGCACCTGCATGTACACGAGTAGGAATAGCTGCCGCAAGAGCAAGAGCAGCAACCGCAGTAGTTGGAGCAGCAACCGCAATAACAGGAGCAATTGTCGCAACAGCAGGAGCAGAACACGCAATAGCAGGAGCAGCAGGCACATTACCAGGAGTAGTAGTCGCAATAGCAGGAACAGTAGCTGCAACAGCAGGAGTAGCAGCCGCAACTATTAGAGCAACAGCTGCATTGGTCTCTCTCGTAATAGAATTACACAAAACATCAGTAGCAACAGCAGCAACAATTGCATCTGAAGGCCCAATGGTAGTGGGGTTAGCTGCAACAAAATTACACACCACAGTAGCAGCGAAAACAAGTCGATTTTGTGAAGCTGTAGGAAACCTACATAAAGCAAGAGTAGGAACAGCAGTTTCCACAGCAGCATCTATCACCACAGCCGGAGTCACGACCACAGCTGTTCCCAAAGCAACACATTCCACACCAACAGTTCCCGTAGCAACAATTCCCACAATAGATGTTCCCTCCGTAACAATTTGCACAGTAGCATTTCCCACATCAACAGTAGCCATATGTAGAGCCACACTCAGGGTCAGCCTTTGTACTTCAACAGAAAATGATGTTGCAAGAACAGCCATTGATGGCAACACCAGAGCAACATCAACAGCTACAACAATAGAAGCTGCAAAAGCAGTGGCAGCAATAGCAGCTACGTGTGAAGCTTTTGTAGTAGTAGCAGTTATCAAAGCAGCAGTAGCAGTAGCAATACCGGCGACAACAACACTGGCAACAGCAGCACCACCACCAACAGCCCTTGAAGTAAGGGAGCACCACAGGCAGCCGTAGCACCTGTAACAGCATAATTTGCACTAGTAGCACTCACAACAACAGTAGCACTTGCAGCAGTAGCTGCAGCACGCGTAGCAGCAGCACTTGCAACTACAGCAGGAGTAGTAGCAGCAACAGTTCCCACAGACGCAACTGTTCCCACAGCTGCACCAGTTCCCACAACAGCAAAAACCATAGCAAGTACAGCAGCAAAAATTGTTGTAGCCAATGTTGCAGCAGCAGCAAGAGCTGCAGCATCTGTAAGAGCCACAGCTCTAGTGGGAACGGCAGTAACGGCCGCAATGGCAGCAGCAAGAGCAGCAACAACAGTGAGGACCTCGGGTCCCGTAGCAACAACAGCAAGAGCAAAGGGAACCTACCTAGCAATAGCAACAGCATGAATAGGCAGGCAGCGGCCAACCCGATATCAGGTGGCCAAGCTGGGTGAACTAAGATGACTTCAAGTTAGTGGCCATGGCACAAGGTGAATAGAATCTGACAACCGCAATGTCTCTCTACTCTTCAGACGAGAGTGATTGCTAAAGTGTTGGCTGTGTCCTTGCCAGATCTTGAAGAGGTGACAACACCGCAAGAGCAATGGCTCCACGAGAACAAAGAGCCAGGTTTTGGAATTGGTTCCATACACAGGAACACATGGGACGCCTTGTTTCGACTGTTGAACCTCCGGCCTTCCTCTGCTGCATTTTTGGCATTGGAGATTTTTGCAAAGAAGGATCCGGCCATGTGGTGGCTGTATATGCAAGGGTGGTGGGCCCAGACAACGAGTCAAAGATGTACGGCTTCAAAGATTCCCAAGAAGGAAAAACGATGACTCTCGATGTGGAGAAGTTCTACCAGCAGCTTTGAGTGAAGAAGAAGCCTGTCAGGCCGAAGGTAAAGGCAAGAGAACAAGAGGTTTTCAACCTGCTCATCACAAACAGTAGTGTGCCACTTAAGAAAACCAGAAGGTCTCAAAGAAGAGAAAGAATGTTGGTGTTGACCCCAAGAAGGAGAAGGCCAGACAAAAAGAGGAGAGGAATGCATTGGCAGGAGCTGATTTGGTCGAGAACACTGGTGAGGGCGATGAAGTGCGCAAAGAGAAGTCAACTCGGATATGGCTGAAGAAGTGTAATGCAACGAGCGCAAAAAGCCTGGTAAGAGGCAGGGGTAGAAGGAGATTTCAACCACCAGCCCGAATCCCGGAATCTATGTGTTTGAATCCTGAGCCAAAGCACAGGGGGAATGTTCTGCACGGATTAAAGGATTGTCCTTGATGTTTTCTCTAAGTGTACCAAGATTTCCCCCAATCACAATTTCTCCCCCCTTGAATACATGGATAAAATTCCAAACACATAGTGCAATTATTTTATTTGCTTGACTTTTCATGCTGATGTACATTTACTCTATAATGCCGTGTTAATGCATGAAAAGTGGAGCAAATAACATAAATGTAGATCTCCGCCTTTGATTATGCTTGCCAAGTGCAATTGGTGCCACGTTCCTTTGTCAGATGTATGCCCCCCCCCTCTTGATAATGATAATGTCCCTCTTCTCATCATTTTTATCCATCATTAATTCTCCCTCTGCTCATGTCCAAGTAGCAGATGCTTTTATTCATCCTCCAAAAATACTTGGCAAGCATACTTATCCATGGTATCAAACACACTTTGAGATTACAATTTTTGACACACATTGGTCGCCAGTTATCCACTTTAATGTGAAATTGGAGGTCATGTTCTGTAATGTAACCGTACATGACCTCGTGTTAGTACTGGTGCTCATCCACACTTGCCTCTGACAATAACTACTATCAGTGGAATTGTATTTCATCAGCACCATTGACTAAAGGATATCATAATGTTAAACATGCTCAATGTTTGTTTCATAGCATGTCTTCAAGCTTCATTAGCCAGTCAGGCATGCTATCAGCCACAAAGAGAGAGGGATGCCTATTAATTTTGTGAAGCAAAACACAATAACTAAGGTCAATCTAAGTATGTACCATCTTCTACTTGCACTATCGCTTCACCATCTTCTGAAGGTATCAACATGACCACCCATCCACTTTCGGGATCCAAGTATCAGATGCTGTTATACATCCTTGCATCAGTTGAGGAATTTGGCACCAAATGTACTTGGCAAGCATACTCAAAGGTGCTGATCCACACTTGCTCCTCAGATTGTACCATCCACTTTCTGGATTGAAGTAGAAATGATAATGTTCAACAGTATCAAGGTCTGTGTGATAGCATGGATGACTGGCTAATGTGAAAGTACACGAAGTGTATGGAGTTCTATCCATGTATTCACCTGTTCTATGAACACCTCCACCACTTATTGTGGACTGCCACAACATTAATGTCGTGTTAATGCATGATAAAGAAGCTTGATGACACATAGAGAGAGAGGGGTGCATTTTAATTTTTTTAAGCAGAACACATTTCTAGATTGACAATAACTTAGGTCAATCTGAGTCTGGATCATCTTCTACTTGCACTGGTGCTTTGCCATCCTCCTTATCATCATTGTAAGCCAAAATGAAGGTATCAACATGACATAGAATGTCCTCGTCAGTGCCAAAACTGTAAACTTTGTGTCCATTCTTACGGTAGTTCCAATATGCAAACACGAGGCGAGACATCTCCATCAAGTTGGGGATGGAGTAAGTAAAGCTCTGAATGGTAAACCGTCGGATGAATCGGTTGACTTGCTCGTTTGCAGATGTGTTCACTCCTGAACACATGAAGTGGAAGGACAAAGACATAAGATAACCAATCACGTTCAATCAAACATTCAACATTTGCCCCATTAGTTTTACCTCTAAGACACGAGTACATGTCAGGACTGAAGGCGAGGGAGCATGTGTGCTTTGCAGCTTTTGTGTGCCCGTAGTGGAACCGATCACAAAGCAGTCTCATGGAAGAGAGAAGTTCTGGATCCCTTCCCAAATTGTAGGAGAAAAGCTTGCATGCGTTGTCATAAAAGACAAACTTTGGGCGTTGATTCTTGTCAAACCTGGCAAACAAAAACCGTACCACAGCACACGTAGCAACACATAGAATATAGAGTTTGACAAGATTTTGGACGCATAGAAAATGCACATATACACAACTCATAGACAATAGGCAAAGACTAGGCAGTGGGTTGTGTACAAAAAACACAAAAGATATCAATACTTCACAGACCTCGTCAAGAGCGAGGTGAAGATGTCGTTTGGAGACTCCCCGTGGTAAATGATGCAAAACCCATAAATCATGAGATGCGGACAGACAACAGTGAAAAAACCGGCCGCTGATTTCTTTGGAAGTTTCGTGGGCTTTTCTGCACCGCATTTTGCATCATCCCGTATGCACACGCTTTTGCCATCGACGCACTCCAAAGTCTTGTACAGAGGTCTACGTTGTTGGGCAGGCCAAAACAGGTAGCATGAGGTGGCACACTCCACTCCTGACCCTGGCATTTCTGTGGATGCAACACCCTGCACAAAAACGAACATGTTATGCTTCCTACCACGAAAAGGAAAACAAAGAACATGAGACATCATGTTTTTTCTCACCATAAAGACTCGTTCATACCGATGCACCAGACGGTGGAGGAGAGTAACCAAGGGGTCTGGCAGCAACTCCTGGGATTCACTCCAATCAGCAGAGGACATTTGAGTCCGGTTCACAAGCAATGTTCCCATATGCAAATCCAACACACGTGTGATGATGGGCATATGATCACGCAGTGCATTCCACAACTCATGGGTCATGTGCGTTGCGTCTTGGAGAAGATTCTCAAGGAAGATAATCCATCTTGGTGTATGAGGCACACATCAGTTCCCCATGAGCCCAAGGAGTAGATGAAGTCCTTGTAGTTGGATTGCACAACAGAATGCTGCAAGGAACAGTGCATGTCTTTAAGCAAAACATAGGTCAGAGAAAACACCCAAAACATAATGCGTAATTGTCTGATACTGTCCTGATTGCCAAGTACACACCCTTTTTCAAGGATATCGGCATGGACAATATGGATCTTTTGGTGCTGGAACCTCCAACATGAATCCATCTTTGTATACCTTTGGCACTAGTTGGTGAACATCTCTCTCCCCAACATCCCGAAGACTTGGGTAAACATCAATGCGTTGGAAGGACTTCACTCTTGGCCACTCACACACAAGCCACGGGGCACTCTGATGATCCTCACGATCACACCACCCATCGCAATGGCATGTTCTGCAAACACTTGTGAAGACCTGCTCTGCCATATCTGTCATACGTGCTCTATGAGATTCCTCATCTGAAGATGCAGACCATGTCATTGCTTGAGGGTGCACACCCTGCAACATTTGCAGGTGGGTCACACACTTTCCCAAACCCTCATCACAATTGCACCTGAATACACCCTGGCCGTCTTCCGCCACCAACGCCCACCCCAACACTCTCGACCCAAGACTAGATGATGACGTGTCCAAGATGGAAAAACAGGCGTTGGTGTTCTGAGATATACACACTAGAAATGCTGGAAATGCTTCCAAAACTAGAAAAGTCAAGGGCCTGTCTAACTCCCTCTCAGCCCACTGCATGTGAACACAAGTTCCACCAGCGGCAGCACATGCACATGTGCAGGCAGCACCACCTTCCCATTCCATCCATGCATGCACAGGCATGGCATACTGTCCTGGTGGAGAGAGTACAGACAAAGATGACACCATAACAACCTTCCACTCATGGTCAAACTCCGGAAGAATTGTAGTGGATAGCCCGATTATTGTAACAAAGTTTGCTGCATGAGGATCTTCCACTTGTTGCAAGAAACTTTGAAAGGCCGTTTCATCAACCTCCGTTGGTGGTATGTATTGAGTCACACGAGCATGCGGATTTAGATTTCTTTCCTCAAAAACGTAGTGAGGCAACCCGTTGATTTTTTTAAGTCTTGGACCAAGGTGCTTCTGCATACAAAGAAGCAGATGAGAATATGTTAGAACCTCCCGACCTACAAAATAATCAGTACATCATACCCACACCACCAGCCACACTGCTACCCACATATGGCATCCCATCCACTTACCATGAGAGAAACGCGTTCATGCTCTTCAGATACGCCAGATGCAGGATGAGGCCATCCTTCGGGAGGGGCACGCAAATGCCGTGGCAACCCCGGTTCAGCTGAGACTTCTTTAGCTCCGTTATCCTGGTTTTCATCATCTTGGTGAACACCGCCTTCCTCGGATCCTCCTCCACGTGGATCTCCTCTGGCTGTGTCTTCGCTGCCTGGGTCTCTTGTTCTTGTGCCTTCGCTATCGCGTCTTGTGCTAACGGGGCCCCCGCTTTCTGGCTCTCTGTTGCCTCTGTCTGTGCTGTTTGGACCTCCTCTACCCGGGTTTGCATTGCCTAGGTCTCCTTTGTCCGAATCTGCTTCACCTGGGTCAGCTCTACCTGGGTCTGCTGAGGCTAGGTCTCCTGCGGTGGGTTTTCCACGATCTGTTTCAGGTGGTGGAAGGGCATTCAGGTCAAGGAAAGGACGTCCCCAAGAAACAAGAGCTTCTGCTGTTGCGGGTAGTGGAGGGGGAAGGGGGGGGGGAGAGACGTGCATCAGCAACATCATCAGCAGCATCATAATGAGCATCATCAGCATCAAGAGGACCAGCAGGACTGCCAGGCACCAACGGAGCACGTGCGCATCATTTGTAGGGTTTCCCCACATTCTGGTTGCAATAAGGACAGATAGACTTTGCCAGGTCTTGAGTCCAAGTGTCATTTTCTTCATCTCGGAAAAACAGGGCCTCAAATTTGGGCACCACCAGTTTGAAAACGGCGCATCTGAAAAGACAGTGTGGTTCAAAATATCAACCACAGTTTGGTTCTAAGATTAAACAATGAAGAGCACTAGAATGAACCCAAAAAAATCATTCATCACCTGCGACAGTAGAATCTCATGTGCCCAGCAGCGTTGTCAAACCGATCTTCACCAACTGATGATGGCCTTGCTGTTGACCACTGTCCATTACAGTTTGTGTTCGTGCAAAACCAAACACCACCTTTGCCTACACGCTTAGCCTCTTCGGCTGTGTTATGGGTGCAGTGACCTTTCCTCCAAGACTTAGGTGGGAATTCCGCGCATTTGTTCTCATAGAGAGCCGCCAAGGCTTTTGGCCTCATTTTCTGTCCTGTCCGTCTGCAAATGTGGCACAGGGTGTTAAGGGCGTCCCTGTTTGCTAGGATGATGGACACATCAGCTGGAAAGCTAACACAGGGCGTTAACGGTGGCAGCAAGTTCTAGTTGAGGCAGAAATTTCTTCCAACAGAAGCGGCGACTTCTTGCCGCGGCGGCAACGCCCTCGTCAAGGACGGGGCAATGCCTTCTGCGCGGACAGCAGTGGCGACTTCTAGCTGCGGCGGCAACTTCTTGCAACGGAAGCAGCGACTTCTTGCCACAACGGCAATGCTTTGTTGCGGCGGCAACACCTTCTTCACAACGACGACTTCTCACCACGGCAACGACGACTTCCTAACGCGGAGGCAGGAACGTCTTGCCGCGGTGGCGGCAACTTGTGGGAGCGGTGGCAGCGAATTCTTCCAGCGGCCAAGTGCCTTTATCCACTTGTTGGCAGCGACAGCAATTTGCGGGGACTTCTCGTGTCGGCAGCAACTTCTTGCAGTGGAAGAAGTATTCTTTCTACGTCCATAGATGACGGACGGATGGTAAGTGTGGGCGCAGGAATGAACTGTTGAGGTTCAGCCTTGGCCAGGGCTGCGTACATGGTGCAAGAAGAGTCCAGTGCCGGTGGGCCTAGACGCCTGCACGTCATTTCGTAACACAAATACAGTAAAACATGCAAAGTGAAGAAAAATGAGCTGCTGGACGTTAACCCCCCACTATCTGTCGCAGGAGGCCGGACAGATCGTCCCTACAGTTGTTCAGTCAAGTACGCGGTGCATGGTCCATTCTTGTTGATAAACGCAATGCATATATCACCCTCTTTCACAAGACAAGCTCGTGCACCTTCAATACAGAACACATCTGTGCATCTCGGTTACCGACAAGATGGTTTTTGTGGAAATGTAGCCGTCATGGAGCACATTTTTCCTGGATTCCCTACAACAACTTCTCGCAACGTTACATTGAACAGGATGTAGGTCCTCGTTTCAAAACCATGTTGTGTGGATATTCTTCCTGTTTCTAACCACATAGATACCCCGTATGTACGAAACCATTGTTTTGTCCTCTACATATTCTGGAGTGACGATAAAGATAGAGCATGAGTCCAAACCGCGTCAAATACATGCCTAGGTTGGCGGTCATCAAACTGCATGCATAACAAAAGAAACCAGTGTACGGACAATAGGAAGCATGCAGACGTTTTCAAAATTGGCGGTCCGTCGTTTGGATGAAGGGGGGAGATGCTACAGAAACTTGGACAACATTATGGAACAGGTATGTTCATAACAAGATGCCTTGCCTTATCCAGATCTTCCGGTCATTGTGAAAGGTTTTTTGCCTGTACAATGGAATGCATGTTTGGACGTACTGAATTTCTTTCGATGACTCATTGATGATGTACACCAACATTTGAACCTGGGCATACACACACACTCACACACACACACACACACACACACACACACACACACACAGACATACACACATACACACATACACACATACTCACACACACACACACACACACACACACGTACACACTCACACACATGCACATATACAAACACACACATGCATAAACACACTTATACACACACACGCCCCGCCCCACCTGCACGCACGCACACACACACACACACACACACATACACACATACACACATACACACATACTCACACACACACACACACACACACACACGTACACACTCACACACATGCACATATACAAACACACACATGCATAAACACACTTATACACACACACGCCCCGCCCCACCTGCACGCACGCACACACACACACACACACACACATACACACATACACACATACACACATACTCACACACACACACACACACACACACACGTACACACTCACACACATGCACATATACAAACACACACATGCATAAACACACTTATACACACACACGCCCCGCCCCACCTGCACGCACGCACACACACACACACACACACACATACACACATACACACATACACACATACTCACACACACACACACACACACACACACGTACACACTCACACACATGCACATATACAAACACACACATGCATAAACACACTTATACACACACACGCCCCGCCCCACCTGCACGCACGCACACACACACACACACACACACATACACACATACACACATACACACATACTCACACACACACACACACACACACACACGTACACACTCACACACATGCACATATACAAACACACACATGCATAAACACACTTATACACACACACGCCCCGCCCCACCTGCACGCACGCACACACACACACACACACACACATACACACATACACACATACACACATACTCACACACACACACACACACACACACACGTACACACTCACACACATGCACATATACAAACACACACATGCATAAACACACTTATACACACACACGCCCCGCCCCACCTGCACGCACGCACACACACACACACACACACACATACACACATACACACATACACACATACTCACACACACACACACACACACACACACGTACACACTCACACACATGCACATATACAAACACACACATGCATAAACACACTTATACACACACACGCCCCGCCCCACCTGCACGCACGCACACACACACACACACACACACATACACACATACACACATACACACATACTCACACACACACACACACACACACACACGTACACACTCACACACATGCACATATACAAACACACACATGCATAAACACACTTATACACACACACGCCCCGCCCCACCTGCACGCACGCACACACACACACACACACACACATACACACATACACACATACACACATACTCACACACACACACACACACACACACACGTACACACTCACACACATGCACATATACAAACACACACATGCATAAACACACTTATACACACACACGCCCCGCCCCACCTGCACGCACGCACACACACACACACACACACACATACACACATACACACATACACACATACTCACACACACACACACACACACACACACGTACACACTCACACACATGCACATATACAAACACACACATGCATAAACACACTTATACACACACACGCCCCGCCCCACCTGCACGCACGCACACACACACACACACACACACATACACACATACACACATACACACATACTCACACACACACACACACACACACACACACACACACACACACACACACACACACACACACTCACACACACACACACATGACCACATACAAACACACACATGCATAAACACACTTATACAGACACAGGCCCCGCCCTACTGTCCAGTTATTTTTATAAAAATCACTATGGTTGCACTCCTTCATGCGCCACTGTTGTTGCGCGCTTCCACAATGCTTCCACTGGGGTGGGCGGAACCAGGAGCATTTGGAATCTATTCGATGGGCCATAAAATGTTTCCAGCAGCCAGCGGCAAACCGCAATCCACTGTCCAATTGTTTTCTTTTTAAATGCCTATGGTTGCACACCTTCATGTGCCCCTGTCGTTGAGCGCACCCACAATGATTCCACTGGGTTTGACTGAACCAGGGGCATCTGGAAAGCAATCAACGGGCAGTAAATATTTTTTAGTCACCCTCGGCAAACCCGGATCCACTGGCCAATTGTTTTTAAAAAAATTCATATGGTTGCACACCTTCATGGGCCGCTGTTGTTGTGCAGACCCACAATGCTTCCGCTGGGGTAGGCGGAACCAGGGGCATTCGGAAACCAATTGACGGGCCGTAAAAATGTTTCAGTTGCCCTCGGCAAACCTTGATCCACTGTCCAATAATTTTCTTGACATGCCTATGGTTACACACCTTCATGCACCGCTGTCGTTGTGCGCACCCACAATGCTTCCGCTGGTTGAGGTGGAACCAGAGGCATTTTGAAACCAGATGATGGGCTGTAAAAATTTCCAGTCGCCCTCAGCAAACCCCTCTCCACTCTCCAATAACTTTATTTAAATGCCTATGGTTGCACACCTTCCTGCGCCCCTGTCGTTCTGGGTACCCACAATGCTTCCTCTGGGGTGGGCGGAACCAGGGGCATTTGGAAACCAATGGACAGGCCATAAAATGTTTCCAATCACCCTCAGAAAACTCTGATCCACTGTCCAATAAGTTTCTTTAAATTTCTATGGTTGCATACCTTCATGCGCCGCTGTCGTTACATGCACCCACAATGCTTCCGCTGGGGTGGGCGGAACCAGGAGCATTCGGAATTTAGTTGACGGGCCATAAAATGTTTCCAATTGCCCTATGCAAACCTTGATCCACTTTTCAATTGCTTTTATTAAAATTCCTATGGTTGCACACCTTCATGCGCCGCTGTTGTTGCGAGCACCCACAATGCTTCCGCTGGGGTGGGCAAAACCTCAGGCATTCAGAAACCAATGGACGGGACATAAAACCTAGATCCACTGTCTAATTGATCTTATTAAAATGCCTATGGTTGCACACCTTCATGCACCACTATAATTGTGCGCAACCACAATGCTTCCGCTTGGGTGGGCATAACCATGGGCATTTGAAAACCAATCGACGAGCCATAAACGTTTTCCAGTCACCCTTGGCAAACCCCGATCCACTTTTCAATTGTTTTTATTAAAATGCGTATGGTTGCACACCTTCATGCGCTGCTATCATTATGCGCACCCAGAATGCTTCCGCTGGGGTGGACGGAATCAGGGGCATTCAGAAAACAATCGACGGGCCGTAAAATGTTTCCTGTCACCCTCGGCAAACCCCGATCCACCATCCAATATTATTCTCAAAATGCCTACGGTTCCATACCTTCATGCACTGCTCTTGTTGCGCGCACCCACAATGCTTCCGCTAGGGTGGGCATAACCAGGGGCATTCAAAAACCAATCGGCGGGCTGTAAAATGTTTCCAGTAGCCCTCTGCAAACCCCAATCCATTGTTCAATTGCTTTTATTAAAATTCCCATGGTTGCACACCTTAATGCGCCGTTGTCGTTGTGCGCACCCACAATGCTTCCGCTGGGGTGGCCGGAACCAGGGGCATTTGGAAACCAATCGACAAGCCGTAAAATTTTTCCAGTCGCCCTCGGCGAACCCAATCCACTGTCCAATTGCTTTTATCAAAATACGTATGGTTGCACACCTTCATGGGCCTCTTTTTTTCTGCGCAACCACAATACTTCCGCTGGGGTGGGCGGAACCAGGTGCATTCGGAAACCAATCTACGGGCCGGAAACGTTTTCCAGTAGCCCTTGGTACACCCTGATGCAATGTCCAATTGTGTTTATAAGAATGCCCATGGTTACACACATTCATGGGACGCTGTCGGTATGAGCTTTATGACCCTCTCACCTCCATCGCTCCTTCAGTCCCGTATGGTATCAGAATTGCGTGCTGTAAATTGCGTCGCAGAGCATTTTCCATGCTCTACATCTTGGTGCATTTATCTTGTCATTATCTCAAGCGGTGTCCCCGTGACACATCCGGCTGTGGGTGTGCATGCCGCTTCTCCCCCCACTCACTCACCCCCCACTGCTGAAGTATTGTCTGCGGTACACTGTGGTGTCGGAATCGTTTGCCGTTAATTGCGTTGCATAGTGCTCTATGTGCCCTACTTCCTGGTGCATTCGCCTTGTCCTTATCCTGAATGTTGTCCTCATTACGCATCGGGCTGTGGGTGGACCCGCTATAGCCCCATATTCCCCCTCAACCCCAGTACGAAGATACCATGTAGGATCATTACCAAAACCATGAATACTTCATGGTCTTGTTTTGAACAAGAATGGTATTTCATTAAAAGAATGTTTCACTTCATTACTATGTACAGGTTTGAAAGATCAGTGCTGTTGTCTACAGGATTCATTTTCTCTTTCTCATTTTGTTCCATACGCAAGCCGTATGTCATAAAGCAATGCTGTTTATTACAGGGGAGGGATTTCTTCATGTTGAAAGCATCGATCCTCCCTCGATCATTACAAGACGACGTTCATTACACAAACAACTTTTGTTGTGTACAAAACTTTGTGATCCGATCTCGTCGACAACATCGTCACCCCATCTTGTTGACAACGTCGTCACCGCATCCAAAAACAAACCTAGTGCCATCAAAATTTGCGCTTTAGAAAAAATCGGGTGCATGTAGCACGTGGCTAGATTGCTTGCTAATTAATACATTCACCTGCGACCCGGCCGCCCGGGCCATAGGGCTTTGACGGGTGGCAGATGGTGGTACTTATACACAGTATCCCATACTCGATATCTCCCAACTAGAGGTCTTCTCCTCTACAACCTGCGGATCGGAAGTCTTTCATGAGTCACGGCCAACCAGTTGAATGTAGTGCCCCTCTGTTCCTCTCAGAGACGCATCAGCGTGAATAACGCTTGGAATGTGAGCCCGCAGAATAAAGGCCAACGTCTGCACACAGACATGAAGTGTGTAAACATGTGGCAAACCTGCAATTTTTGTCCGCAACTGACAGTCTGCTTGCCAATGACCGCTTGTCTTGAAATAACCTTGAGCTATTAATGATTACGGCCGCATAAAGTTTGGGAAAAATTTCAAAACATGGTCCCCGTTAGAATTTCTACCAACAACGAGAATGTGTTCAAGTTTTCTAAACATTCACAGAATTGCAACAAATAACGTCGCACTATTGCAATGCAAACCAGTCGTGTCAAGTGCAAACAGCATGCTAACAAAGTAAAATGTCATCATACGTTAACCATTTGTCACATTGAATAAAAAAGAGGGTATGCTATCATGGACGTGGTTCTCTTGAATGTTGTGAAACCAACATAAGGTAAGGTTTGAGTTCATCGATCTCAAAACACGGATGAGAGCAAGTGAATGGCCTCATTTATGCGTAAACCATGACCTATGATGTCTCCGAAAAGTCAAATTTTGTACTCCATGTGCTTTTGCAAATAGTACCATTAGAATACTTAAATCCATCCGCGTAGATGGTGAGGCACATACCAAACTGCGATTCATTTACATCGTGGTATTTCAAACAGCAGAACACTTTCACTACATGATGTACATAAATGTAGCAACACTGGCATAAAGTAGAAATCAACATCACTCCAAGAAATCTTACAAGATAGTTCCCCTAAAAAAAAGGTATGAATTTCAAATTAAAAAAAGAGGAATCCTATGCTGGCCCAAGTTTTAAGAATTGTAACCATGTTTCATCAAGAGCATACATTGGCCAATTCCATTTCCAATGTCATAAGAATAAATAGGACCCCATTTACTGTCATCATAGCGGAAAAAAAACCTCATATGAATACCGAATTGTTTTTTTCGACAGGAAAGGCATGTCATTACGTTGTGAGTAAAAATTTGGAAATGATTGTTTTCATCCTGATAAGCATTTCTTTGTTGAAAATAGGCATATTTGTTTCATAATCGTTAGAAAAGGAGTAGTATTGATTGATTTGTGCTTACAAGATCCTCGTTGGATACGCCGAATATGGGCATGCCATTGCATTTGCTACAAAGTCAGTCTAAAATGAATGTGGTTGGGACCAATAGCATCTGTAACATACAGAGGTTGATTTAGTGTGTGGTAAACCCCTTCCATTGCAAAAACGATTAAGAGTGTTATCTTAATGAATCTCAAATTGTGCCATGTCACACCCCTCACATAAAAGGAATGTGAGCAATAACCCGAGCAAGCGTGACACCTGGAGGAGATGGATAAAGTAAATTATGCAAATAAAGTCTCGCATTTCATCATGTTTTGTACCATGTCTATGTACAATAACAGGTGCAATTATTCCATAACTTGTGAAACGTTTACTGACGATATCATGGTACGAATGAATTGCCACGTAAGTCATGTCCATATGGCACTTCCTCCATAATCAAGATTTGTGGCTACAAATGATGGTAGACCTAGGGAAAGTAAGTTAATTCAATTAGTTCTCAATGACTAATGAGTTATTGATGCCAATTTTTAATCTGCTCGTGACTACAAGAATCATAAGTGTAAAAAAGAATTATTTAATGAATGTTGTAAACCTCTTTGTTGTTATCGAATCGAAAAGTGTCATCGCATTTCTTACCAAGTGGATGCCATGGCACATTCCTCTCTAGATTATAACACATGTAAATCTCGTAAGTGTCACACCGGTTGAAGATGAGTTTGGTATGCAAATCCAAGAATGCCTCACAACTCATCACATTATCTATAAGTAGATGTTTGGTAAAAGTTAAGATTGTTTTCCATCTTCCGTTAAGAATCATGTACGGACTATGCTAGGCATGTACCACCACATAAGTCATGTTGATATACCAAATGACGGAGGTCAGCCAAGATCGTAGGTTGTAAATCATAAGAACTAACTTTAGATAAAAAATTTATCCATTTCATTCTCCACAACTAACGAGTCATTGACATCAAATCTTAGTGTGGTTGAGACAAAAACAATCTCTCATCTGTACACAATTTGCATAATGAGCATTGTAAACCTCTTCATTGCTATGGAAAAAAATGTAACATTGTGTTTTTTACCAAATGGATGCAACAACACATTGCTCTACTAAATTGAATGTGATGATCAACCCTCACACTTGTGGCGCAAGGTGAAGATGAGTTTGGTTACAAATAGGCAACAATGCATGGCATCTTATCATGTTATCCAACATGAAGATGCTGAGTCAATGTGGAGGTTAGCTATTAATGTGACGCCAAGTGGAAATGGGTTTGGTACATAACAATATCCTTGGTATTTATTTCATCCTGTTGTGTTCTTCGCGCATGTACAGTTAAAGTTAACATTGTTTCCCAGAATTCATAAAAAATCATGCTTACATTTTGTTACTCATGTTATGCCAAGTATTTCATGCGGATATGCCAATTCCCCCAAAGCGGAGGTGAAATGAGAATTCAGGTTATGAATGATCGTGAACTCATGGAGTAAAACTTGAAACACGTCGTTGAAAGCAACTGTTTAATGTAATGAAATGACAAAACCCTTCATCACTACAACAATAAAGACGTTCATTGCATTTGCAAGATATTGGATTTCATGACACATCACTCTCTTGATTGGAATATAGAGGAAAACTGATAAAGTTATGACTTTGGGTACAGATGGGTGTGTTATAGAATGCCAACTATGCGTGGTGTCTCAACACATTCTCTACTAAGTGCATTCTTACTCAAATGTTACATTATTTCTTGAATTCCATCATCAATCGTGCTTTCACTCTGGTACGGTTGTACTTCCACGTAAGTCATGTTG
>SZWC01008641.1:59286-73728 GCA_023375785.1 Penium margaritaceum
TTACATTATTTCTTGAATTCCATCATCAATCGTGCTTTCACTCTGGTACGGTTGTACTTCCACGTAAGTCATGTTGTCATTTCAATTCCTTACTAACTGTGGTGAGTCAGGAATTCAGGCAACTAGATAGTGCAAAGCTGTGGACATGAATTTGACCAATCAGATGAAAGCGACTGGTGAGTGAAGGTGTGTCCGATAATGACCATCGTGGACAATTAGATGTCTTGCATTGATGTGTGTCTGATCATACTAACTAAAAGGTCAAATGTCATTTAAGAATTGAATCATTTTCCAAGTTCCATACATTTGTGTTGACATCTTGCGATGCTTGTGTCACTACTCAAAATATATTCACATTTGGATTCTTCTCTACTTGCTTTGAACTAGAATTCAACTGAAAATCCATGGCAGATGAATACACTACAGTTGATCTATATAAATGAATATTGGACATGCATGCTTTTGCAAAGCATATCAGTATGCATATTGATCCGCCACATCAACAAAAAACATCGTGCATTATTGATGATTCATTATGAAGAACGAACCATGTAGATACGCGCAGCCACTCCTAGGCATTGAAAAATCCCACAATGCAATTTTATCAATATGATTTATTGCATGAATTTTCAAGTACACGTCAAACTTCAATAATCCGATGATGATTTGTGCATGCATGTGTGTGGCATTTTGAACAAGACTCACTCCCTTTTTATGCATTCAATAGGAGGTGAGTTTATGAATGTATACACTGACACAAGGAGTCCCTCATCCCGTATGCAATTTGCTATCATCACTAGTAGTGAAAAATGACAGTGCTCTAACCACCATTGATTACCAATGAAAGGGAACAAACAAAACAATGTCAAATATAATGTAGATCATGTGGCAAAACAACATGGCTTTCATGATTGAAGTTACATACTCTTTGCATCGCTCTGTAATTCTACAAATCCTTGAATACCTATGAAATCATCCCAATATGCTAATGGTTTAGGTAACAAGATGATGTTTTCTACACATCCCTCACTCCATCCACTGGCTGAGTTGAGTTAGTATGATCACAATACTTCATGCTAGCAGTCGTCCTCCTCTAGATAGCAAAGAATACAAAACTTCTCACGTCTGCTGCACGGTAATGGTGTGCAAATGGAGAACCATTTGAACAATGAGATCCTTGCCATGGAGACGAGGAACAATACAAATGTGTTGCGTAACTTGTTTCCGGGTTAGTAGTGACCACCTCATGTAGAACGGTTGTAACAACAAGTAGTACAGGAATAGCAATACAACGTTGCACAAAACAATTTTGCACGGCAACATCCCTTTGCATTTTAGCATTGGCATATTGTGCACTAGTAATGATAGCAATATGAGTAGCCAAATAGCTTGCACAACTAGTGCTACAGTAGCAACCGCTAAATCAGGCACACGCTGAACAACAGCAAGAAGAGCTATATTAGAAGAAAAAAACAAATTAGCAATAGTCAGAAAATCAGAAGGGACAACAACCAGTATTACAACAACAATAGCAACCAGCATATAAGGAGAGAAATAAACACCGCAAGAGCACCAACATGTGCTGGAACAACCAGACAATATCTTTGAAATACAAAGGAAGGCATTTCCCATCTTTCCAAATGGATTACAAGTCTAAGATGCAATTGGTGAGGTTTTCCATTGCACTAAGGACTTCCATTTGAGGGAAAATGAAAACAGCTCAATTAGTAACACCATGATTATGACTTCAGATTGACAAGAACGAATGTTTGCTTAGCGAGGTGAGGATGATCACAATCAAAACGGTCATGTAGAAGTTGCTTGTTTGAGATAAATTCATGATCCCTCTGAAAATGATAGATGAATATGTTCAAAGTGAGAATCCAACCATGTGCCAAAGTTAGAATTCATTTCTTGATGAAGTTACAACTACTTCTCAAGTACAGTAGTCACTTTGTAGTGGATCATTGTTGATAGTAACTTTAAGTAGAAAAATGAGAGTTGCCAAGTCACCTGCGCTACACAAGATCAATTTCTCCTTAAGAACTTGTACATCTTCCTTTGTTACAATACCCCTCTTGTGTTTCTGCATGCCAAGGTTAATAAAGAATCTTCTTAATCTTGAGGTCAAGTACATGTATTTTTGAATATGTTTCCGTAGAGCATTCATAAGAAAAAAATGCAACAAAATCAAATGACCTTCTCCAATATCGGCATGATGCATCATTCATGCTATTCAATTGCAAACCAAGTCATCTACATATTGTCCATACACTAAGAAACATGTCCCAAATCCATCAACGTCTATGAACCAGATACATGCATGCATGGCCTGCACAAGCGTGGTTATGCATGGGAGTAAAACTTAACAGAACCATGTGTTGCCATATGTGAATATTCATTGCAAGCCAAGTTCAAGACCCAAAGCAGCACTCCATGGGTGAACGTTTTTCAGGAATTGACGATGGATACCACAACATCACAGCCATTTATGATAATGAAAGATCATGACACTGTAGAAGTGACAAAATACATGCCTCTTTCATTTCATGGCTTATGTCATACACTTTGATCTGTTTTGTTGGACTAAAAAATACAACAGATGTTAGAGTGCTGCAATTGCAATGCTTACAAGGAAACATCGATAGAATAACTAATCATTACCAAACACACACCTTCCGCCATTCCTCACGGCATGAATAGTCTTATTGCTTTTCTGTCGGATGTTTTACGTTGAAGTGGGATTAAAACAAATTGGCAGCCCATTTGGGTAAATCCCTCACATACAATGCTGGCTTGGATACAGACTTAGATAAACATCAATATTATAGAATGAGGAAACCGTGTGCCAGTCACAAGGGATTTTCATTTTGAGATACACATACATGGTACGCAAGGAGGGTCTGCAATGCTAGTAGATTTCAAGGTATGTAAAGCTCTCTCTCAGCCAACTGCATGTGCAAACATGTTTCGCATACTTCTACACATGCATAAGTGTAAGTCACACCACCCTCCCACAGAAACCACACGTATTCCAGCATGGCATATTGTCTTGCAAGACTTGGCACTGGCAGATATGGCCGCATAATATACTTGCATTCATTGTCAAAATATGGTAGATTTGCATTTTAACCTTTGATCCTTGCAACAAATTTGGACGCATGAACATCATCAAATAGTTTGAAAAAACATGCGAATGGAGTTACATAGTTTTCTTCTGTAGGTTGGGTGCATTACGCCACATTGTGCTAAGTTTCAAATGATTTTCCTCACAGGTGTAGAGTTGAAGACTCTTCAATAATCTCACTCCATGTCTGCGTTGTTTATGTAATGACATGGAAAAACCTACACATAACTTCTTTCCATGCAGATTTTTTTTATGAAATATCATCCCTAAAGTAAAGGAACGTATGATTAGAGGTACTCAACTAGGCCCAAGTGATAAAGGTATGTTGACAAAGAGCCATCATGTGGAAAGGATGATTTGATGTCATTGAAATTCTAGTCTACGAGGGAATTCCCAAGCTTCTTTGTCATCATCCTTATCATCTGCTTTAATGGTACTAAAAATGTTTTTTCCCTTGAACTTCTTCCAACTGCAGACTGGTTGGCTCAGGGCTGGACTACTGTTTGTTCCCCTTCATTGGGTTGCTCCTTTGTTGCAGGTTCTCCATTTGCTGCAAAATGTTGAAATCACATTGCTAGCTCAAGAGAATTAGGAACAAGGAAAGGATGAACCCTAGAGTTCAATGCAACATCTATGGGAGGTGGTCATGAAGTTGATGTTGATAGGTTTTGAGTGTTCAATTCATCAAATTTCTTAATAGTTTCAGGAATTGGTATAGGAAATTTGCATCACTCAATGATTGTTCCACATTCAGCTGATAGTGTGGAAGGTATGCTTTCTTGGGCCTGGTGTCCAAGTTTTTTCTCTTCATCTTGAAAGAAAACTCTTCAAAACTTGGCACATCCAGTTTTAGTCGCGCAAGTATGCACAAAACATACAAAGCTGTCTTAGCTAAGAATAGCATAACTCAAGCAACATTAATGTAAGAGCTTAAAATTTGCACATTGAAAAGCAGATTTTCATGTTTCCTCTTGCATATTAAAAATGGCATTGGCCATGAGAGGCTCATTGGGCTGTTGACCAAAATCCACTACAAGATTTACTTGTAAACAGACAAAAACCAATGTTGCTCACAAGGCTTTAAACAATGCATCAAGATTAAAATGTCTATTCCTTCAAGATGGAGGGGTGAAAGAAGAATGGCCGGAGCCATATAGTCTCACCAACTGTTGTGGATTCACATTATTTCTAGTTCTCTTACAGAAATGACACAGAATTTTCATGGAATCCTTATTTTCTTTGATAAAAAAATGTTAGCATGCCATATCACTAAATTAGTTGATGGGTAAATGGGTCTTAGATGCATAGAAAATAAACTGAACCATGTTTGACATTCAGGCTCAGCCAATATTGGGTTCTGACCTTTTGGTGGTTAAAACATCACCAAATTAACACAACAGGTTTCAATAATACATGATTGACTTTTATGCAAGGAGGGAAATTCTACAAATCATTTTTCTTCTTCATTGTCTTCTTCTTTGAATTCCACAAAAATGATATGCAAGCATCATCCGCATTGTAGATTGGGTGGAACCCTCTCGTGAATCAAACCCATGACCTGTTCTTAGGGAATTATCCTATGTCATCCTTCTTGCATCTTTGCCTTGAATGTGCATGAAAAGGTTTAGAAATTTTCACTTGCATCACTTTGATAGCTTTGTTCTGAGGACTTTTGTCCTCTATGTTGTTTTATTCCTGGCAACCACCAGCAAACGGCGATTTATTTGACATATAACTACTGCATTCAGGATCCTTCATTGTTCTGCTGATGGTAAAGAAACGCGTCTAAAACACAAGTATTCATTATTTCACATCATTTAAATGAAAGTCTCAGCCAATTTTGTGACTGAGAAAAAGCATAACCGACCATCTGCAACGGGACCCTTCTTTTAGGAGATAAATGATCTATACTATACAGGTGACGGTAAAAAATAAAACCAATAACTGACTTGGGAAATTCGGCACCCAAGTTGTTTCATTCATGAGCACACCTGCAATGGACACATGAAAGGGTTATGTAAAATGGGTGTATCTTANGCAACGGGACCCTTCTTTTAGGAGATAAATGATCTATACTATACAGGTGACGGTAAAAAATAAAACCAATAACTGACTTGGGAAATTCGGCACCCAAGTTGTTTCATTCATGAGCACACCTGCAATGGACACATGAAAGGGTAATGTAAAATGGGTGTATCTTAGGGCCACAACAAAAGTCTTTCTTGTAGTGTACGTCTGCAATGCACACATGTGTTGAAAGAAAGTCCGTGCAGACACATGAGAAATACAAAATCACATAAGGATGGATGTTGGAAAAGTGCTGAAACATGAAACGTTTGTAATCAAAATGAGTTTTGCTTGAGGATGCGTGATGGAGACCACCCTGTTGCAAAGACGACCAAGGATATCAATTGAAAAAAATGAAATACACAACCAAGAGAGGATGCTTTAGGGCTTTCCAAATTCCTTGTCAGTATAGAGAAGGGCGGAAGCGTGGGTCGCCCGCCTCCATTGCTGACCGGTGCAGCAAAAATGATACATAACAATACGGGATGGTATTGTCCAAATCAAAGCAACAAAAGATACAAAAGATTAGGTAGGGGCAACGCCAAGAAGGGGAGTATCCTGGGTTGACTAATGAGTGGCATACGGTGACATACCTCTGAAAGGGGGCCCGTGTCCAGCATAAATGACCCATGCAGGATGTGTAGAGGTTTGAGGCACACGTGCTTCAAGTGCCGATAGGGGTAGAATGCACAACAACAAAAGAACGTGTGTAACTTTCATTCTCTGAGAGCAAGATCCCACCACAAGATTTTGTCGGTACAATGTGGTGCATTAGTACAAATGAATTTGTTATAGATTACATCGGACAGAATCCTGAGAGGCTTGCGTGAACATCACTTTCAGCCTTCCATGCATGGAAATGTTATCTAAGAAAAACATTTATACAGTCCATTTACAAAAGCGTACAAGAGATCTGATTTTTGAGACCGGTTGGGTGAAACATGCTTGGTAGAAGATGGGTAGAATACCTTCAACTTGTAACTACGAACTCAAATATGAATACCTTCGTGTTACCATTGTATTTGATGTTCATACCAGAAGAAATCCTTGAAACACGTGCACAGGAATGAATGAATAAAAAATGGAAATCAAACTGTGCATTGATGGATAAATGAATAAATGGTTTAGTAAATTTCAGGATGATTAAATGAATAAAAACATACATGAAGGGATAAACATCTGAATGAATGAATGAATTCATGGATAAATGAATGGAAGTGTGAGTGAAGGGCTAAATTAATAAGTAAGTATATGGATGAATGAAAAAGGCATGTATTATTTACTGAAGAAATAAATTCATGATTCAATGATGAGATGAATGGATGTATGAATGGATTTTTGTAAATGAATGAAGTAATCCTTGAAAAAATGAATTCATGATTTGTTTTAAGGGAAAGATTTATTCATTGAAAACTTTAACTAATTTATGTATTGATGAATGAATACATGAGTTAATGAATCATTGATTTGATGGGAAAATGAACTAAGGAATAAATGCAGTGAATAACTAGTGAATTAATGAATTAACATGAAAAAAAACTAATTCATTTATTAATTAATGATTTCATGAATGAATTAATGAAATAATGTGTGAATTAATTTACGAATGACTGAAAGATTGATTTAATGGATCCGATATTTCATGACTTCATTATTTGACTATTGAATTTATTAATGGAAGAAGAGAAAAATTGTTTAATGAATGCATGATTGAAATAATGAGTTAATTGATGAAGTATTCCATTTCCTGATTAATTTGTAATTTCATTTAATAATTAATTAAATCTTGAATTTATACATGGATGAATAAATACATGGATGAATTAATGAGTTGATGCATGTGAAGATAAATTAATGGTTTAAAGAACAAATTAATGATCGAACAAATGCGTTACAGTAAACAAACTCATTTAATAAGAAATGAATTAATGCATGTATGTGTTCATAAAATGGTAAAAGGATGGATGGATGAATTGAAAATTTGTGTATGATCTCCTCAAGGAATTAATTAATGCATTGTTGAATACATGAATGGATGAATGTATGGAAACTAGTTAATCAATAGATTAACCCCTGAATTCATAAGAAAATCAATGAATAAATGAATGCATGAGTGAAGAAACGAATGAATAATCAAATGAATGAATGCATTATTCAAGACTTTTATGAATTTTTGATTGAATGAGTCAATGGATAAAAAATGAATCGATGAATTCATGAATGAATTAATGAATGAATTAATGTCCAAATAAATTTATTCATTGAATGGATTGATGGTTCAGAATGAATGAATGAAAAGTGAGAAACTGAATCAATTCATGGAAGTAAACATTGAAATGACTGTCAACATGGATCTGGTATGGCATGGACATGCATATTGAAATGGACTTGGATATGGATATGAATATACATGTGAACATGGAGGTGGATATAGGTATTTGAACACCATGGATATGGATATGGATATGGAAGTCAGCATGTGTGTGGAAATGCATGTGGACGTGGACATGAATGCAAATATAGCTATGGTCATGGAAGTAGTAGTGGCCATGGAAATAAAAAAAGACAGCAACATGGATATATAAACTGTTGGATTCAACAAACAACACTGAAGTTCAATGGTTTCAACATGCATTGTATGTTGAAACACGTGGTCCCTCAGATTTCCCAATGTAATTCAATTTTTCATATGAACATGTGGATGTCATTCTCTATTTTGATGGCAAACTTCATGACATGATGCATATCCACCACCACATCCATGACCACAACTCTATTTGTATCCAGATCCCCTTTCCAGATGCATTACCACATCAAGGTCCACTTCCATCTCCATGTGCATGGTTCTCCCTTATTTTTCTCTACCTCCATGTTCACAGACATATTGACATCTATGTACGCATCCATTTATGTTGGGGTTCTTGGGAGCCTTTAGTGACAAATTCATTGTGTGCTCTAATGCAGCAAGGGGGTCTTGCTTCTTTCTTGGATCTCCATGCCTAGCAAGCAAGCCTTGAACTCCGATGTGCGGAAGTGGAAGACTTGGATTGAACTTGTACTTGAAAATGACTATCAAGTACAAGTATGGTATGAGGAAACATCGGCAAAATATAGCTCAGCTCAATACTCTGAAACAACCCGCCCCATCCAAGTGCAGAACACCTTGCTAGGCCGTCAAGGCTGTCGTTGCAAGGGTCTCAGCACAGTCATTGTACTTTCAGGTCAAATGGCCTCCAAGTTGTCAGGGCAGCCTCCTCTCCACGCTGGCAGCCACTGCCAGACTTACTGGGTCGTCAAAGGACTTCTCACCATTTTAGCTAAGGAGGCAAAGTACTTCTTGGAATACTGGGTCCATAGAGGGGAACTCTAGCAAGAAACACAGCATTCAGACCTTCCTAACCAGGCTCATAGAGCACTGCCAAACACATTGGGTAAAAAAAGGGAGACTCCAACACAGTTTGCACGTCCAGACAGAATCAGCTCTAGAAAGAAGAGCTGAGGTTAGTCACTAACTCTGGGCTCTCACACCTAGACACAACTCCCGGCCCAGAGATGGGCAACGTCAAGAAAGAAAGCTCAAGCTAGGCAGCTCGAGTCTTGCAAGTATTCTGGCCACCAGAGCGGGGTAGTGAGGCCTTCAAGAAGTCAGGGGCGTCCTCCTGCCTAGGGTGGCAGATTGATGCCAGGCTTACTTGGGCCTTGAGATGAGAGCGACTGCATAGTCACGGTCTAAGGTGTTGTCTTGTAGAGATGGACTACTGATCCTGGTTTCTAAAGTTACAGCTGGAGTTCCTTGCTGAGTTGTTGGACTTGTTGGAGTCTTTTGACTCACAGAGTCCAATCTTCTTTTATAGCGGGATCTTGGCAAGTTGACAAGGTTCTTTTTTCCTATTGGAAACTTCCTGCTGCAAGGTTGTAGCTTTCTCCACAAGGAATCTTCCCACTTAAAGGCACGCACCTTCCTCCTTAAGGAAGCTTCTCGAAGGCTAACAACTTGGCAATGGTCAAAGATGCTCAGTCGCAAATGTTACCGCTGACACGGGGCGGTCCCCACTCTTGGATCCGCATGTAGTTGTTGAGTCATTCATGTAGTAGGTGATGCAGCAACTGAGTCGTGCATGTGGTAGTTGATGCAATGCTTAGTTTTGCCATAATTAGCTGCTTAAGCTCGATGTTTCCATGGCTCAGGCAGTTATCATACCCCAAAACCCATTCTTAATATTTTGACTCTTGGAACGGCCCCCTTAGACGTCCATGGTGCCCTCCGCAGCCAGAATAGCATTTCGTGTTTGTTGTCATCATCACCACTACTAAGTGGTCATTGCTGGAGTTTTTGGTCGATGCTTCTCGATTTTGTCGGCCAAAATTTTTGTTGCCCCTACCTTTTTGGAGAGTATTTGGGCTACAATTTGTGGGTACCCTGCCTTTTATCAGCCACACACCTCCCCCCTTCTCCTTTTTTTAAGGTAGCTCACGGGCTGCATCGACTAGAGCTCGTCACTCTCTCGCCATTGCACCATTGGCCACTTGGCCTTGGTTGTGTGGGCGTGGCCCTTGGCCAGCGTCTGTCGCTTGAAGGGCAGACATCTGTCCAGCTTTTTTTTGTGTCAGCTGGTCCTCTCAAGCAAAGGCCTTGTGCGAGGCCATGCTCACTGGTCCCCGACCAGCTGCCTTGCCGTCACGGTAGGGGCTTCGCGCTAGCCTGCTATCGCGGCAGGGTCTTGCCGCAACCTTGCTTGCTGTTGCGGCATGCCTTTGGTCCAGCTTGCCGATGCGGCTATCTGGGGCAACGTCAAACGTGGATGTCGCTCCCCTCCCCCTCGCTTGGCGCTTCATTCCTTAGCTCCTGTTTTTCTTGCAAGACTAAGCATACACCTTTGTTTTTTTTTAGTTTCTAGTTGAACATTTGTGTAACTCGCGCTCCACTACTCGACCTGCTGGGGCTCCATTTCCCAACACTAGCTCACCAGCCACTTTTGACTTCCACTATGCCTCTTTTTTTTAAAGCGCTGCTTGAAGATTGTAGTTCACACGTAGCAGCCAGCTCTTCAAGGTAACCAAAGAAGTTAATCCACCTTATTTCACCGACAAAAGTGGTAAGGTTGACTTTGTAAAAAGTAAAACGAGAGCTGCTGTGGCAAGGATTATAACAGATGCATGCTGCCGGTTGTTGCTTCTCCAGCTGCTACCAGTGCTTCTCTGTTGCACAATGTGCTGATGAAGGAGGATCCATAGTGGTGAGAATTAAACTCTCCCCATAAACGTTTTGGGGGGGGAGAGACACCCCAAAACTGGGTTGTGACCACTGTTAAAACCAGATGTTGCGTTTTGACAGCAATTGTTTTAACCACCAGGCAGCTTGTAGTGGACACGGAATGTCTCCTAGTTTTTTTTTCTATTGAATTGCTACTGTTGTTGGTTGATTCTGCCATCTTCAAGAATGCACCGCACACAAGATGGCTTTATAGCTCCAATCTGCATGACAGACAGGCTAAGCCATGTACCTCGTCACTTCCATGAGCTAATCCAAGGTTGTTCCTAGACCTCAGACTCCTCGCCTTCACTTTGACTGCTGGTATGACTGATGAACTACTGCTTTAGCTCCTGTTTTGAGATCCATTGCTGCTGAGCACGTTGTTGTTGGAGGGTAAATTGAATTTGTGAGGAGAAAATTTGCCTCACCACAAATTGCATTTTGGTGCAAATGCAAGGACGTGGTCCTTGTCTACTTCAGAGGTCCAAATAGCACCTAGTTTTTCTTTGAGGCTTTTTCCTGCACCTACCACCTGCGTATGATTTTGGCATGGAGCACAACTACTCTATTCCTGCACGCCACTTGTCGTGCTGCACTTGTATTGTCAACCTGCCGCCCTGACAAGGTTTTAATATTGAGCTTAACCATTCCCTTTGTGCACACAACCTCCCACTCACTATAGAATTACCTTTGCAGTTGCTTTGACAAAGAAAGCCACTGCTTACACTTTTACATCTGTTACAACTATTGCTGATGCCAAAGTTCTCCTTTGCTAGTGTGCTTATGAGTTGAAATTCACTCGGATGAAAAATGCATCCTTGTTGGTGTTGTCGTGGTCAAATCTGAAGATGGAGAGGTGGATGTGCTCTCACTGAGGGGATTTTTGCCAATCTAGGTTTTTCCTTTGGCTTTTCATTGCCTTTGGATCCACACCTGCTTCATGTTGCTAAGAAACACCATGATGTTGTGCATGACCACAGTGTTGCACACCTTGACTTCGGTTGCCCCACTGCGTCATGAAACTCTGTTGCACTTGTGATTGTGCTGCACGCCCGTGCCAACGCTACCACCAAATGGTACTTTGGGATACCATCCCCTTTTTTTCTGAGGTGCTCCCCTTTATTCTACTTCTTCTTCTTCCTCCGCTGCTGCCCACTCTGCATCATGGAACAAGTTCTGCAGTTGTAGGAAGCACATGTCATACTGTTGATGAGCGTCTTTGCCTTGGTTTGCTTGTCAATGCTACGCCCATGATGGTGGGCTGCCTGGAAGCTGCCACCATGCTGCTTTCTCTTGTACCGATGCTGTGTTGATATAAATGCAGCTTGTGAGCTCATTCTTTGAGCTCCCACATACTCCTAGCTCAATAAACAAATACCTACGACATCACTAATACTCTTAAAACTCGTAGGCTGGCTTCTGCTTGGCTGTCTGCTGCATCTTCCGTGCATGTTGGAATTCATTGGCTCTGTATAAGCTGATGAAGAGTTAGCTGGTCACACACTTTGAGGCTCATGGGCAAATTTTTTTTGCTGTTGAAGACACGTCCATCTCAGCTCCTGTGGTGCATCATGAGCATTCAGCAATTCGGTTGTCTTTTGTTGGATAGAGCATGAAAACCTTATCTACAATGCTGAGACGCTGTCCGATTTGTTGGCCAGGCTGTGGACATTTTGCAAGGCATCGACCTCTATGACCACTAGTGTTGACACTTTTCTCTCAAGTAGGCGCTGTCGTTTTGACTGCTGCTTGCCGCTGCCACCTTGCTTATTGCAATCTGGTTCCTTGGTCACCACTCCACCCTCCATGAGCTCTTGCAAGAGGACTACTTGCCTTAGCTCTTTGGCAACCTGTCATCCCTACTTAGGACTCGCAAATTAGTGTATGGAGTGATGCCAACCCTTGTGAAATCATCATGTGGGTACTTGCAAAGTACCACTGCTTGTTATCAGCTGCTGCTTGTGGCGCTTGAAAGGCTAGTGGCACCATTGCATACTTTGACTGTGGCAATGGTGCCATTGTGGATGCTTCAAGGGACACCACAAGAGTGTGCATGCTTTGTTAATGAGCAGTTTAAGCTGAATTTTTCTGCTGAGAACAGAAACATTCTGGCAATTCTAGAGAATAGCTAAGCTCTGATAGATGTGGAGATGGCTCAGGTGACGCTGATGAAGCCTTCTTCAGTTGCAACGCCTCATTTTGTTGCTAGATCTATGTCACATGACCTTCAAGTTGAGCTTCCTGATCTATTCTTTCATGCTTGAAAGCTTGCTCCCTAGCTGTCTCATGTTGACCTATATCAAGCAATGGTGGTACGTGTGGAATGGATGGAACTTCCATTGAAGTATGCTGTGGGTGAACCACACAAAGTTGTATCATGCCTGATGTTGCAGATCGTATCTTTGCCATGTGCACTGGCATGAGAAATTGTGGCATGAACTTTCCCTGATCTTCTTACGAGACAACTGCAGTTGATGATGATGGGAGTTGTGCCAGTTAAAGCTGATGATGAAGATGAACCTGTCTCTGAATATGGGACAACCACTACTGAAGCTATGGACGGTGAGCTTCAAAACTCGTCGCTCCTCTTTGGAAGGTAAGAGCGCAAGGCACCTAACAATCAACTGCTATTGCAAGGCTTGATTTGCAAGGATATCGTTTCAATGTGCCCTTGTCTGAAGTGCCCTCTCTCTTGAGTGCGTCACCTCTTTAGCTACTGCTTACTCTCTCCTTGGACCACATCCTTGGTCCATGCACAAGCTTGGCACTGAGAGGTCATTCAGTTGTTGAGATTCCATGTGTGGGCTCTCCATAGTGGGGTCACTCAAAGAATCCTCAATGACTCCATGTGCGCGGGGTCGCCATGTGGCACGCTCACCCTACCATTGGTGAGTGATGACAGACATTGTCATCTTTTGAAGCTTGTGGTTGAACCGCGGCTTTTTGCTGGCGCCACAGATCTATTGCTCTCATTGCATGTTGAGCATGCCCAGACATCCTTCTGCTCTCATACCATGTTGGGGTTTTTGGGAGCCTAAAGTGACAAATTGGGCACATGCTCAGATGCAACAAGGTGGTCTTCTTGTTTTCCCACATCTTTCCGCCCAACAAGCAAACGTTGTACTCCAATTTGTGGAAACAAAAGACTTGGATTGGAATTGTAATTGAAAAAGACTATTAAGTACAAGTATGGTACAAGGAAACAACAGTGAAATACAGTTGAGCTCAATGCTCTGACACAACCTGCCCCATCCAAGGGCGCAACACCTTGCTTGGAAATCAAGGGTGTTGTTGCAAAGGTCTTAACACGGTCACCATACTTCAGGTCCATTTGCCTTCACGTTGTCATGGCAGTCTCCTCAGAATGCTGGTCGCCACTGCCAGACATACTAGGTCATCAAAGGAATTTAACCCTCAAAGCAGAGCTGGCAAAATCTTGCCAGGCTTTCGAAGTCGATAGAGAAGAACTCCAGCACGACACGGAGCTCATAGACTCCCCTAACCAGGCTGAAAGAGCACTGCCAAACACACTGGGTCGACAAAGGTAGACTCCAACAATGTCTGATTGTCCACACAAAATCAGTTCTTTCAAGCGAAGCTGAGGTTAAACACTAAGTGAGGGAAATTCACGATCTAGCATGTGTGTGGAAATGCATGTGGATGTTGATATGGATGTAAATAAAGCTATGGTCATGGAAGTGGTGGTGTGTACACATCATGTCATAGATGTGGCTATGGAAGTGGAGAATGACATCTACATGGACATATAAACTGGTGGATTCAGTTCGAAGCAGTGAAAGTTCAATTGTTCAAATTCAAGATGCATTGTGTGATGAAACACAAGAACCTTCAGAGTTCCTAATTTAATCCAACAGATCATATGAACATGTGGATGTCTTTCTCCATTTTGATGGCAAAATTCATGATATGATGCATATCCACGACCAAATCCATGACCACAACTCTAGTTGTATCTAGATCCCCTTCCACAAGC
>SZWC01008641.1:79993-108033 GCA_023375785.1 Penium margaritaceum
CATATGTCACTGCCATGCATAGGTTACATTCATAGAAAGGAGGAAAGAGGACAGATCACTCTTTTTCCAACAGCAGTCCAGTCACCTCTTGCTGTAAACATCTCAGAGATGCAATTTTCGAGTTGTGTATCTTCTCAAAGGTGCAACTTGAAATCCCTGCCTCAGTGTGGCTAGTGTAGAGAATCGGGCACAACTAGAAGTACAACTTCCCACCATGTGTCTGGAAGTTGGGCTATGTCTGCCACGAGTGAGCCATAAAGAACAAGGGAAAGCAGGGTTCATGGCCACAGCGCATGGCCAACATGCAATCGGAAGATGCAGTGAGAGTGCACAATGGAGTGCCAAAGTTGGCCGATTCTACCAAGTACTAAGTCACACCGTGTGTGGAGAGCTTTTTGTGATTCATTGCACGAGTCAGCAGCAGTCAGCAGGGCAAGTGGGATATAGGGACACACAGCATTACCTATCAAATGTCAAATATGTGAAATGGTAATGGCACAATGGTGGCACAGTGGTCAACCATAAACTTCCCTACACTCGGTACAACATCGATTCACACCATGTGTATTGAAGTTAAAAATTGTCTCGCATGCAGGAGAAGTGGTGAGTGAGCGCGAGACAAGTTGACAGATGCAAGGAAATGCTCAGCAAGTTTCAACAAGTTTCGGAAAAAGTAGCAAATTGAGGAGAATTGGAGCGATTTCTGGTTAAAACATTTCTTGTGCCAATGGTTCCTACAACTCTGATGCATGTTTTACACCTCCATGAAATTCAATACAGATTGGAAAACATCCATACAACTACACATAACTTTATGTCACTCTGAAGATGGTGCATAAAAGACGGCATTGAAAAATAAATGTCACAAATGATGAGAAACGTGGGACAAATGTACACCGGTGAAAAAATAAAATGAGTCACCAAAGAATCTTAATCCATTGATGCAACTGCCTCTATGTATGTACATGGATGGACAAAACGTGCTGAATTTGACATCTCCTTCTCAATGCAAACCCACATTTTATGCCTGTATTTGTACTCATAAGGTTTGCTAGACGTAAACAATGCCCAATCAAAGAAAAAAGTGATAGTATTGCCAGGCACCCGTATCATGAGGAAGATAAGCAAGTATGAGGAACACAACGCTCGGGATTCTTTCTCTATCACTGTTTCCAGGTACCTAACGATTCACATTCTTCATGTGGAGACATTACTGAAATTTTGTGCACTTCCCTTCCATAAAATCAGAGATTTACACTCTTGATTGGTACTGTTCAAGTGGATTTGACTTGCTTTGCCAGATCTCATTCAAGGAAAAAGCTGGTTTTCATGTAGCCTCCAACTTCCATCCAGGTCAGGTGCGCAGAGGAGCCTAACAATGTCATAACTTTACTATGTCGTTCTCATGAGCTGTCCGCTGCCATCGTCAGAATTCCCGTAAAGTCTAGTGTTATTTAAAGCCAGCTACGGGCTACTACAGTGGTGGTATCGGGGATTCACTACATTTCTTAATTAAACCTCTTTTTTCTTAAATATACAGGTCTGTTTCACCTAAGCTTTTCTCTGTGTGACATCTTGGTTTTCATACTAAAGACGTCAAACTTTATAGCAAGGATTAACTAAGAATTGCCAACGAACTTTGGACGCTTGCACGTCAATGGTTAAGCTTCTTCAAATGTTCATTAAGCGATCATTGAGAGGGGATCTGCCATTGGAATGAGTTTTGCAAAACGTGCCATGGTGATGGACATGACATGAATAAATCCAGGAAAACATGGCACCTCCACATCCAATGAACATGGTTATGAGGAGCAAATTCATACGTACACATACAGCTATATGTTAACCTGTTCACATATATGTATATGCATGCACATAAACATAGACATAAACATATACATATGCATATACATGTACATCTGCATGTATGTATACATATACATGTAAAGAAACGTATACATATACATACACATATACATGTACACAAACATATACATAAACATATACATATAGACATACATAGCCAAATACATATACATATACATATACATATACATATACATATACATATACATATACATATACATATACATATACATATACATATACATATACATATACATATACATATACATATACATATACATATCCATATCCATATCCATATCCATATCCATATCCATATCCATATCCATATCCATATCCATATCCATATCCATATCCATATCCATATCCATATCCATATCCATATCCATATCCATATCCATATCCATATCCATATCCATATCCATATCCATATCCATATCCATATCCATATCCATATCCATATCCATATCCATATCCATATCCATATCCATATCCATATCCATATCCATATCCATATCCATATCCATATCCATATCCATATCCATATCCATATCCATATCCATATCCATATCCATATCCATATCCATATCCATATCCATATCCATATCCATATCCATATCCATATCCATATCCATATCCATATCCATATCCATATCCATATCCATATCCATATCCATATCCATATCCATATCCATATCCATATCCATATCCATATCCATATCCATATCCATATCCATATCCATATCCATATCCATATCCATATCCATATCCATATCCATATCCATATCCATATCCATATCCATATCCATATCCATATCCATATCCATATCCATATCCATATCCATATCCATATCCATATCCATATCCATATCCATATCCATATCCATATCCATATCCATATCCATATCCATATCCATATCCATATCCATATCCATATCCATATCCATATCCATATCCATATCCATATCCATATCCATATCCATATCCATATCCATATCCATATCCATATCCATATCCATTTTCATATCCATATACATATACATATACATATACATATGCATATGCATATACATATACATATACATATACATATACATATACATATACATATACATATACATATACATATACATATACATATACATATACATATACATATACATATACATATACATATTAATTTTCATATACATATACATATACATATACATATACATATACATATACATATACATATACATATACATATACATATACATATACATATACATATACATACATATTCATGTTTATACATTTTTGTATACATGTCATATGCATATGAATATGCAGACATATAGAGATATGCATGGATATTTAATTCTAGATACGGATATCCATAAATATATGGTTTATGGTTTTCACCGAGTTTTGTGTGATGATATTGATCCTATCTAGTAAAAGCGGCAAAAAGAGGATATTTTTGAATTTTGAAGGATGCGCAATGTCTACCCCTTGGTTACCACTTATGTGTTTTACTTGACCCCCATACGTTTTAGCTATTGCTTTATTGACCGTGTTTTATTTGGCGTGTGCATGTTTGTTCTTTCTTTGGGAGAATTTGATGGCTTCCTTTGAGGGCTTCTCAATTTGGATGAAAAGCATGTAGATATTTTGGTTTCTCCATAAACAAAGTACTGCAATGTTATTTGATACTGGATGAGGTGCTTCATGTATTTCTTCATTTGATCAAATGCGTTGCATTCTTGAGATGCACATGCCCTGCTCTATCATGGGTACGCCAATGTTGTGCCAACTTGTGTTGGAATTTCCAGTGACAAAGTATCAAAAGTTTTAGTCTGGCTGTTGTGGAGTTTGTGGGTTAGATGAGTTTTTCCATGTCGTGCTTCATCTGTTTGTTTGGATGGTCAAGGCATTGATTTACAGCTTCCTAAGCCTTGTTTCCCTTTTTGCACCTGAAGGGTTTTAGTTTTCCAAACTCCTATCTATGCATCTGTGACGTCACTGTGCCACATTTTCATACCGTTTAGAAGTGGATAGGAGATAGCGATTATAGCATCTGATATGGTGCATCGCGATGGGAGCAAGTAGAATCTGACCGCCATGTATATTCTTATGTGTAGAGCATGGATTTGATAGGGGCCATGCTTTGCATCTATCACTCTGCAACCCTGCTGAACAAGTTCAAGAATTGCTACCCCTTTGTCTAACCATAGTCGGACTGATGGTCAATGGTTGGAAGCAGCTGAATTTTGTTCACCTGGAAGTGGTGCGGATTTGGCCTTGACAGTGTTACCATGGACTGTTAACTTAGATCTGTTCTTACTAAAAAGGGCTATAGTTTATTTCGTATCTAGAAATTTGGAATGAAAGGTACACTGTCCCATGAGGAAGAAGTCAGATTTTGCAGACTAGAAACATAATGACAATGACCAGAACAATGCGGCTTGTCAACGTCACTAACCTCAAAGGCAAACATGCTTCTTGCCAAAAATAAACGATGTATCAAAACTCGCCTGGTTATCATAAAAGGGTGAAATAAATTGACAATTTCATGCACAAACTACGCAGTTGCTCAACTCAACTAACAATTCAAGGGACATAAAGTGCTGAAATCCAGTTCGGTTCATTTAGATGGTTGAACTCGGCAAGCCATTGAACCCAATTGCAACCAGCCTCAGGGGGGGAAAATTGGCTTCTTGTTCCTGAGGCAAGGAGCCAATTGTTGTGGTTCATGATTGGAACCAGGACAGAAAACATTCCTGTGTTAAAATGGAAGTTTGCTTAACTATTTAGAGATGATAAGAACAATGAAATTGTGAGACGTTCTAGAACTCAATCAATGTTTTTGATATAGCAGCTGATTTAATCTCACTAAAAGGTGCCATGTGGAAACGTCTGGGACAACAAAAAGGGTTTTCTAAGTCTGGTTAAAAAATTGAGAGAAAACATCTGTTTTGTATGAAGAAAAAAAGAATTTCATTTCATTCTACAAAGAATTCCTCTCTTGTCTAAAGTACAAAGTTATCTCCTTCATCAGACAAGAAGAAGAAAATCCCGTTTTGTCAACCAAGCATGTATCTTTTTATTTCACAACGGGTCATTTAAATTGAATCAAACACAAAAGTCCGGTTTCATTGTGGAAAAAACAATTTTTAGCACCCACATGCCTTTGACCATCATGAGGTGCTGAAATGCTTCCTTGTTATGAAGCGTCATCATTTATCAGGCTTTATGTACTTGCTTGTGCAAGGTTTGGCGATGTTGGCCCCAGCACACCGTGAAAGCCTCCGACAATAGCAAAGTGTTTGTCTATACATAGGGTTTGTTAAAGTATAACTTCGTGGTTTGTCTTCTTTTACCATCAAACTCCATCAAAGCTCATGCTCCACTTCACTCATGGTAGAATCCTTCCCACAGGTATCTTATTTGACTGCAATACTCGGCGATTACTCTCCATAGAATGGAGAAAGAAAGAAAGAGATTACTCATGTGGAATCAGGGAAAACATAGGAGTGTTTAAGGCAGGTGGAATGATATGGAATTGAAGGAAGAGATGTGCCAATAAGTTCAAAATTTGGCAAAACGCAGACTTTCAGATCATTAGAGCCGTTAACGTGGTGTTTGCATCTTGATTTTGCAATGTGGAGGCTTTTAATCACACATTGTATGAAAGCAAGTTCTGCAATGAAAATCTGTTCCAGCGGTTAGTATCTACCTGAAGACATCGCACCATGCCAGGCAGGTGTTTTCAGAACATTAGTCATAATGAAGTGAATGCTTCCTAGAAATGGATTGCATCACTGCTGAGATACTCGGCATTGCACCAAACATGGGATTTTCTCATGCAAAAGCAGCACGGCTCCATTCTCCCGTCCATGGTTTTTTTCAACACAGGTCAGTTAGGCACCAACAGGTCTGACATGGCTGGAAAGTCCTTTCCCTCCATTAAAACATTGATATTTGATGAAAATGCCTGCGTGGGATAGGTTCTGCTGCCATTTGTACGTTTTTCTGCTGCAACGACAATCTGCTATCCTGCATCGTAACTCGGATGTGGTTCTTTAAGTAAACATTCTCTTATTAATTATGCTAGGAGATGAAGAAATGTAAGGCCTCATTAAAAAACTTCAAAGCTTCAATCTTGTGGATTGAATTTTGAGCTACGAGTCCCCCCCTATGCATGTAGTAGAAATGGAAGTGGATGGAGGTGATGCAAGTGAAGGCACAGATAGCAATGACTGTTGCGTGTTTCCAAGGGGAGTGCTTGTTATGCAGTTATGACTTGTGGAAACAATAGNGCATCCACAATCTGCTATCCTGCATCGTAACTCGGATGTGGTTCTTAAAGTAAACATTCTCTTATTATTTATGCTAGGATATGAAGAATTGTAAGGCCTCATTAAAAAACTTCAAAGCTTCAATCTTGTGGATTGAATTTTGAGCTACGAGTCCCCCCCTACGCATGTAGTTGAAATGGAAGTGGATGCAGGTGATGCAAGTGAAGGCACAGATAACAATGACTGTTGCGTGTTTCCAAGGGGAGTGCTTGTTATGCAGTTATGACTTGTGGAAACAATAGTTAAAATAGAAGATGTAATTGAATGCATTATTCAGGAAAATGGTCCAAAGTTATTCTGGGATCTACTAGATGAAGAAGTTACTAGAGATCATGAAATTCATTTCAATAACAAACTCACCTTTGTTGACTGCCTCAAGTCTGATGAGCGTCTGTGTGAGCTCTATTTTTACCAGTCAAGCAATCTGCGCAAGAAGGTGGCCAAGAGCATCCTCGACCATGACCTTGCCAAATTGCATGTGGATTTTGATGCTAGAAGCAAGCAAACAACACCAGAAAGTACCACAAGAAGCCATATATTGTACCCTCCTGCAATTTGGGCAAAGGTTGTATTGGTTGTGGCATGCACAATGACAATTCCTTCAGGATTTTTCCACGATATGGAAGAGCTGGAACTGGAGCCCAAGGATTTGGAAGATTATGTGGATGTGAAACAAGTGCATAAAAATGCATTTTAAGTGTTATAATCCTTGTACCAATGCATGCTTTGCATGAAAAAAATCTTCTTCTTCATTTTGCAGCATGTTCTAGTATTTATCCTACATGGCTCTCAACATTTGTAATCTACCATCTCGCATGACTACATCACCATACCCACCATTGATGGGTAGGTGGACTATATATCATTCATGGATCAAGTCATGCATATCTGAACATGACATGACCAAATGTGCTCGGAACTTGGCATTGAATGATGGTACACTATTGAGTATCGGAAACCTAGCTTTCAAAACTTGAAAGTTTCTCTGAATCATGCTCCTTGCTGACGCATGCCGTAGAATGAACATCTCTTTGGAATTAATGGGTCAATGTGCACTAATGCTCAAATCCTGTAGTTGGTGGCGATAACCCTTTATATGGCGTGGGCAGGCCTATAATGAGATGCCCTATTTTTCTGGTACACTCAGGGCTTCGTCTGAGTTTTGGCGACATTCAGGCCTTTTTCTATTATCAAAATTTGAGCACGCGGTTGAGCTTGACTTTGCCAAACTGTGAGGACGTGAGGTGGAGGATGAGTGATTCAGGAATTAAGCAAGCGTGTGCTCTGCACGTGAGGGTCGTGTTTTGCTTTCTCCTTCTCGTGGCGTCCCATACACGCCACACAAAGGTGGCTTTCACCCTTTCAGCAAGAAGCGTAATAGTTACTGTACGCACAGCGGGGCTGTCTTAAAGGCGAGGTCCTGACAATGGATGCAATCAACGGAAAAAAACAAAAGTTGTGACTGCGACCATGTGATGGTTGTAGTACCATCGGTGGCATGTACAACACGGCGACCAAACCCATCATTAAAAGACAAGAAAGACCGTCGATCCAGACGATTGACGGTCGGAAATTTCTCGCACTAAGCATTAGGAGCAAGTGGGGCACCGGGTACAGGTTCAAGTAGCCTATTGTAGCAAGATAGGAGAGTAGCAGGCTGGGCCAGGACATGTTGGCTAGACTGTATAGATACACTTTACATTGCTCATTGTAATCAACCTGTGACAAATTTTCATTCTCCAACCCTGGCTTCCAGAATATCTCCAAGTCTATCTTTCTGCTATGACTAAGCTCTCTACACATCAAAGCCTTATCTTCAGGGAGCACACACTCTTACATCTGGTATCAAAGCAAGAGCCATACGTTGGGAAGAAGCTCTGCCGCGTCCCAGTCGACTTCAATGAGCCAAAGGCATGGACTACAGTGGACAACGTAGGGAGCAGGCAGTACATGGATTGTAGAGCAGCTGGGTTCCTTCAAGCTAGAGAGTGAGCAGCTCAATGGCCAAGATTCATCCAAGGGCCAGAGAACAGGCACTACAGGGATTGTAGAGAAGCTGGGTTCTTTCAAGGTAGAGAATGAGCAGCTTAATTTGTAGATGGCAGGCCTGCCAGATGGGACTGACGCGGAAGAGATTCGGGCAGCCCCGTCAAGGACTTTGCCAAGACCAAAGCCAAAAGCTCGCGAACTGCTCAATCCCACAGTCATTGGTGCGAGCGTATGGACCTGGCTGTTTTCCACGAACAGATCCTTCGGGACTCTGGGTCACCCTCTTGAGGACAATGTTGTGCCTGATTAGGTGACACTACTATGTGGAGCAGTATTGGATTGGTGGAGTAGAATGTGATGGCCGCTTTGAGTGGAGGTAGGAATACAGCTACTCAACATGCTGTGGTGTGGCAGCCAGGCGCGAGGCAAGCTGAAGCGTGTGTGGTGATGACATTGGAGCAGTTCGAGCAAGCTATCAGGAATCAGTTCGATCTTGTAAATGCTTCCAAGGTCACACCTAACAAGCTGAAGCAGCTGAAGCAGATCGACTTGGTGCAGGAGTACACATTTCTTGCCATTGTGCTTGGAGATTGATGACATGAGACAGCCTGAGATGGCAGACAACTGTCATGACGGATTGCACGCAAATTTTCAGTGCACACTGGCACTGAGTAGAATCAAATAGTTCAAAGCAATAGTGGCCACTGCTGAGAACATTGATGTGCTACACTATCATCGAGGAGGTTTTCGTGAGAAGCAGGAGAATTTCTAGTGTCAAGCATCACACCAAAACTTTGATCCCATGAGATCAACACGCTCGGAAGGGACCAACGGCAAAGCAAGCCACATGGTGAGAACTGTTGGATCTGCGGGAAGCCTTGGCACCACAATCGGGACTACAAGAAATAGCAACAAGGAAATAGGGAATGTAGAGAGTGGGGGATGGCCAACTACTAGGAAAGCTTTTTCCGCATCACTCAATACCAAATCTGAAAGTCCTTTAACAACTTAGGAGCTTCTTTGTGAGTTTCTGCGAGGAAAAGGGACAGAAGCGCTGGAGGTATCCTCGTGAAAGCAAAGATTTCATCGACTGATTCTGTGGACAACGAGAGTTGCCAAAACTAGTCAGAACATAAAGGCATTCTTGGATTGCGACGCATGACACTCGTTCTTCACCTAAAAGGCTAAGGCTTGCCTGGCTACCTAGGGAGCCAACGAAGGTCAAAGTGGTGCAAGGGGAGCTGGAGTGCGGGTTGCCTCGAAAACCTTTGAGGGTCCATCTGGGCAAGCTGCCATGCGCGGTGAACTTTCACACATGTCCAATGAATGCCTATGACTCCATTTTGAGGCATGACTGGCTATATCAGTGGAATCCTAATCTGCACTAACTGCCCAGCCAGGTGATTGTGAAGAGAAGCGGAGAATGTTGAATGGTATGCACCTTGTCCTTTGGCTGGCTGACTGGCTGCACAGACAAGGCATGCACTGCTCCATGGAGTACGTCCCCTTGGTCTGTTCTGAGATAGGCTAGAAATGCACTTCCAGTANNTGACTCCATTTTGAGGCATGACTGGCTATATCAGTGGAATCCTAATCTGCACTAACTGCCCAGCCAGGTGATTGTGAAGAGAAGCGGAGAATGTTGAATGGTATGCACCTTGTCCTTTGGCTGGCTGACTGGCTGCACAGACAAGGCATGCACTGCTCCATGGAGTACGTCCCCTTGGTCTGTTCTGAGATAGGCTAGAAATGCACTTCCAGTAATGGGTATATCCCCTAGAGATCATCGTAGGAAACACCCATTTGTTACCTTGTTGGAACAGGCACCAGAGCTCATGGATTGCAGGTTCAAAATTTGCTACGTCTGCAATTTTCTTTGTGGTCCAAACTGGGATAGGATGCTTTCAGGAAGCTAACTTGGAAGCTTCTACAAGTCTTACTAGATCTTACCTTGAGGATAAAGTTTGGTGGCATCAAGACGCGCCAAGTAAGGCTATAGGTTGAGGTTGGCTCCTCTCAAGCCACTACAAGCAGAAGCATTAACAAAAGTCTACAAGGATATACCATACCTCACCTGAAGCAATCATCGCTGAGGGGGGGGAGGGGTATGTAACAGAACCAATTGCACCTTTGACAACATTCGCAGTCATCAGCCTCATCAGTCACATTGGTCTTAAAAAAGCTGAGTAGCAATAAACCAGAGGACACAAGCAACCGCCAAAAATGGCAGATCCAGCTCAAGCCTGCCTCGAGGTAGGTATGTCCAAATTCACGCAAACAAGTTCTCCTTTGTGGACATGGCAATTTCAGCTTTTCATAAACGTGCTTGGCTACCTTAACATCCTAAACAGGACCAACACAACACCCGCAGATGTGACAGTGGCTACGCATGTGGCTGAACTTGTAGCATGGATGACAAAGAACAACATGGCTCTCGTCATACTCGTGACATCAATCAACAAGATTCAACACTCCCACATCACAGGATGCACCTCAGCCGCGAGGACCACCAAATAATCTCACAGGTGCATGAATCAAGAGCCCTAGCAAATGGAATGAAAAATCAACTCCTACATGTGTGCTATGATCCTTCTCATGTCACTGCCAATGAGCTTGGGATCCTTGATCACCATATTTGGCGGAACGAAGGTAGCAAGTCTGACATATGAGGCTGTCACCAAACACGTCCGCAAGGAGTCCATGCAATGCAGTGGCGGTGAGGTAAACATTCTAGCCTATGCCCTCCACTTTCGTGGAGAAGGCGCAAGCTCCTACTCCAGTCAAGTAAACGGAAGAAGTGGTGGTGGTGGAGGGAAAAGCAATGGTGATACGAAGAGTTCCAAGAAGTCCGGAAACTTTCACAACTGTGGTGAGGCTGGGCTTTAGGCTAGGAACACCCGTAGTCCCAAGAGAGAAGGCGGGAACAAGGGAGGGAAGCAGAAAAAGGAACTCACCAACATGATGGCTGAAGGGTTTCCCACGAAGGGAGCAGCACTCCTTAGGCCAAGGGCATTTTCCCTTGACTCAGGCACCAACTAGCACTCCTCAAAAGACAAGGGTGGATTTGTATCTATGGCCAAATCTAACATGTGCACCAAGTGCGTAAACAGCAGCATTTTTCAAGCCATGGGCAAAAGAGACAAAGTGATCACGTTCAACATGAACGATGCTGAGAATGAGGTCAATCTCCGAGAGGTGGTGCACATATCCTCCTTTACAACGAACCTACTGTCTGTCTCACAAATCACCGACAACAACATGACCGTGGTGCTCACCAACATGGAAGCTGTGGTCCTCAAAAGCAAGGACATCAAAACTTTGTATACCAAAGATGACTTCATGCTTGGAATTCTAAGCGTTGTAGACCTCTATGTGGTTCAAACCAAGGTCACCAAGGCATTAGATGAGGGACTACCGTGTGCACTAATATAGTAGCACCAAAGCGAAAGGATGTACCACCAGGGACCGCTGCGGCGACCATATGAACCAAGGACACAGATGTTGAGCTGTGGCACCGGCAATTTGGCCACGTTGCCGAAAATACACTATAGAGGATGCAAGAGGAAGAGGTGGTCCGCGGAATGGAAGGGTGCACCACGAAGCACGGAGAAGGATGAAAATTGTGTGAACAATACCTATAAACAAAGGCAGAGAAGAAGCCATTTCGGAGAGATCAACGATGGGAGAATGTTTTGGACCTGATCCAAAGCAACGTGTGTGGACCCTTCTACACAACGTCTAACGGAGGAAGCAAGTACTTTGTGACCTTCACCGATGACCACACCCGCAAGGTGTGGATCTACTTTCTTGCAACCAAGGGAGAGGTCAAGAAAAAGCTCCATGAGTTTGTCGCCATGGTAAAGCGACAAACATCCGAGAAGTTGAATACACTCCAAAATGACAACGTAGGTGAGTATGAGGCATGCATTCCTTGGCTCAAGAATCATGGCATCCGCAACAAGCAAAGCACACCTTACAACCACAAAAGAAATCACATGGACGAAAGGATGAACCAGAGCCTGCTCGGCATGATGCATGATCTTTGACGCCAAGCTCCCACCTTGCTTCTGGGCTCAAAAAACAAAAGTGGTTTGCTGCCTCTTGGACCTCACACCAACAATCGCCTTGCGGAAGCATAAAAAGGAGGAGGACAAGAAGTTGAAGACACCATAGGAAGCATGGTGGGGAAAGAAACTCAACGCCTCTCATCTCAAGGTGTTCGTGTCAACTGCATGGGTGAAGATCTGGTCGGGAGAAGGTGGAGGCGAGCTCGACGCACGTTCCAAGAATTGCAACATCGTTGGGTATGACATATCACACAAAGCCTATCTGCTTTGGGACCAGGCAGCATGCAAGATTGTGACAAGCCATGACATTGAGTTTGACAAACACAGCCTTGGAAAGGTAGAGCTGGTGGACCCGATCCTCACTCCCAAGGCAAGAGAGTGGATAGTGTTGCTTGAGTCCGGAAACCAAGCACCCGGCAAGTCACTTGCTTCTCCAGAAAGTTGTGGAAATGGACAAGCACCTACGCATGATGTTGCAACATCTGACATGGACACAGATACCCATGTGTCTGAGGCTTCGGAATCAGACTTGGAGTCGGACGACTCTTCAGACAACGATGACACACCACCACCTGTCGTAGCACCAATAGCAAAGCAAGAAGTCACACTAACATCCCGGCGTAGTTTTTGTCAATCCACCGGATAGCATCATTCGAGAAAATGGGCCCCGACATGGGAGGCCGCCAACCGCTCTTGGTATTTCAACCAAGATAACATATCACCCTAGAACGAGGGATCCACAAATTAGGTTTGTTTGGTTTGCAACCTCAAGAAGTCTGCATGAAGGTTTTGAATGTCTACCCTTGGTTTGATACTCTGTGAGGAGTCTCAAAGGCAAGAACTGTGAATGGATGCATGCAAGACACAAGCTTTTATACTTGCAGAGAATTGCTAATACTTCTACTCATAGTGGCTCCACAAGAACCAACCTCAACCTACAGTCCTAATTGGCGCGTCCTAAGACCGCAAAGTGTTTTTCTCAAGCTAGGCTCTAAAAAACTTCCTAGAAGCTTCCTGTCCCATATTGGGCCAGAAAGAAAAATGCGGCCGTCACGGGATTTGAGCCCGCGACCCATGAGCTCCGGCGCCTGTCCCAACTAGGCCACAATGTTGTGTTCCCTATGATGATCTCTAGGGAACACACCCATTATGCACAGTGAATTCCTTGCCTATCTCAAATCAGACCAAGGGGACATACTCCATAGAGGAGTGCAAGCCTTGTCCTTCCGTGGAACGAACCAGCTAACCAGTAGACAAGGTGCATACCATTCAACAGTTTGCGACCAAAGAAACATCTTTGTGGTATGAAAACGATTAGACTGGCCTTAGCTGGTTGTGCATGGCTGAGGGAGAGCCAACCATAGTGGCAGAGGTGATGAATGGCCCAAATGTGGCCAAGTGGAAGGAGGCACTGGACAGCAAGCTCGCATCCATTGATGAGAACGACACGTGGGTGCTAGAGGATAGACTGGACAAGGCCTACGTGGTGGGATCCAAGTAGGTCCTCTGAATGAAGTAGAAGCAAGATGACAACATGGACAAGTTGAAGACTAGTTGCAGACAAGGATTGTGGCTAAGGGATTTTCTTAACGCCTGGGCTCCGAGTACGATGAGACGTTCATGCCCGTCATGACCTTTGCCTCCATCTGCTCTCTCCTCCCCATTGAAGCTGCAAAGAACCTGGAGATACACCAAATGGATGTCACGACAGTGTTTCTTTACAAGAAGCTCAACAAGGAAGTGCTGATGGAGGTTCCCAAAGGAGTTGAGAGCTCCCAAGGACAAGGTCCGCAAGATGGTGAAAGTTCTCTACGGGTTTAAAAAGGCCCCAAGGATGTGGTACAAAAAAAAGGATAGTTGCATCACCAATCTGTCCTTTACGCATTGCCGGGATGACCCGAGCATGTACGTGTACAATGATGGGAGAGGGTTGATGCAGGTTGCACTATATGTGGATGATCTGATCATCTGCTAGTCTTCATTCGAGCTGCTGGATGAATTAAAGTCTGACCTTAGCAAAAGATTCGAGATGAAGGAGATGGGTCCTCTCAAGTACTACCTTGGGATCACCATCCACTGCAACCGCGTAGTATGCACCATCAAACTCAACCAAACCAAATGCATCCGTGACAACTGAAGCGTTATCATATGGAAGAATGCAAATATGCTGGCACCCCAATGATGACCGATACAAAGCTGAAGATCTTCATGTCATCAAGCAACAAAGCACAACAAAGGGAGGTGCAAGAAATCCCCTTCTCATTGGCCTTTGGTAGCATCATGTGTGCCATGGTAGGGAACTCTCCCGACATCTGCTATGTTGTGGGACAAGTGAGCAGGTTTGTGGCATACCCAAAGCCACAGTATTGGTAGGAAATCAAGCACATCTTGCAGTACCTGCAAAAGACGTGTCATATGGGCCTCGTCCTTGGAGGCCAAGAAGGTATGAACCCCCTCCACCTAAAAAGCTACACCGACGCAAACTTGGGAGGAAATCTTGATGACCGCAAATCCATCTCAGGATATGTGTGCATCTTAAATGGCGTTGCTGTCTCATGGGAAAGTAGGAAGCAGGATTATGTTTCCGTGTCCACGGCTGAGGTAGAGTACGTTGCTCTGTCTGAGTTGTGCAAGGAGACTCATTGGCTGCACAGCTTAGAGGGCAAAATGATACTGCCACAGAAGGAAGCCATGGTCGTACACATGGACAACATGAGCACCATTTTGATGGTTGAAGATGAGGTCATCTCCTGGCAAACAAAGCGGATCGACATACGGTACCACTTCTGACAATAAACTTTCGTGAAGAATCTAATGGAATCGCAGCACTTTGGAACCAAGAGCATGCTTGTTGATTGCATGACCAAGCCGTTGGAGAGCGAATTTCACTATGTATGCATTCATGGCTTTGGCATGAGGAGTGGGGTACAGGAAGGTTGAGCCTAAATGCATGAATGGAGCCCAGTGAATGACAAATGTATAGAGGTGTAATGGAGAGATTTGTTGAATGGTGTACACCATGTCCACTGGTTGCCTGGTTGCACAGACAGAAAAGGAATGCACTGCTCTATGGAGTACGTCCCCATGGCATATTTTGAGATAGGCCAGGGATGCACTGCCCATAATGGGTATTTCCCCTGGAGATCAGCATAGGAAACACACCTTTGTGGCCTAGTAAGAACAGGCACTGCAGCTCATGGGTCGCGGGTTCAAACTTTGCAATGGCCGCATTTTTCCGTGTGGTCTGAAATGGAACAGGAAGCTTTTAGGAAACTAACTAGGAAGCTTCTATGAAGCTTACTAGAGCCTTCCTTGAGGATGAAACTTGGCGGTCTCAGGTCGCGCCAACTAGGAGTGTAGGTTGAGGTTGCCTCGTGTCCACCAACTACACGCAGAAGCATTTGCAAAGTTCTACAAGCAAAAATGCATGTACCTTGCATGCATCCATTCACAGTTCTTGCCTTTAAGAATCCTATTGAGTGTCCAACAAAGGGTAGACACTAAGTACCTTCATGCGGAATTCATGATGTTTTCAATTAAACCTAAAGTCTAGATCCTTTGTTTAAGGGTAATATGTTATCTTGGTTGCAATACCAAGAGTAGTCGGCAGTGTCCCATGTCGGGACTCGTTTTCTAGACCGTTGCTATCCAGTGCATCAATCGAGAGCAGATATTTTTGCTGATTTGGGCAGAGGAGAAGGGCTCCAAAGCATGCAAGGTGCCATAGTTGAGTTGCGTATAGCTAAATAATTGTCAGTGGAAGAGGGACCAAGTGTACCTCGTGTGGCTGGGGCAGGAACAAGCAATTGAAGAGGTGGAAGTGTTGGCAGCATGGGCAAAGCAACAAAAGGGAGAGCATTAGAAAGCAAGAGTAGTAGAGCTATCGGAAGGAATCAAGGAAGTGTTTGACAGCTACCGTGATGTATTTCATATTGAGGGGCCAAAGTGCTTACCACCGAAACGAGACATCTACCAAAAAACTGAGCTTTCTCAGGGGGTAACTCCAATGGTGTGTGTTGCTTGTCGCAAAAGTGACAATGAGCTTGGCAAGCAAAAGAAGATGTTGAAGTGACAGAGTAGGGATTCATCAAACCGTTGGTGTTTCCCTATGCTGCATTGGTCCTCTTTATAAACAACAAGACCGGGTGGCTGTGGATGTGAGTGGATCATCACACACCAAAAAACGTAATGACAAAAAAACCGGTACTACAAAGGGTTGTGGAGTTGTTTGACTAGATGAAGGGAGGGAAATACTTCATCAAAATTGACTTTCGCTCAAGGTACCATCAGATCTGGATTGCCAAGCACGATGTGGAAAGGATGGAGGTTTTTACATGGTACAACCATTTTGAGTACCTCGTGATGTTGTTTGGGTTGACCAACAATCCTGCAATGTTCATGAGTCTCATGAACAAGATCTTCTACCCTCAGTTGGACCGATTTGTAGTGGTGTTTCTAGAAAACATCCTCATCAACTCCCAAACTCTACACGAGCATAAACAACATCTTTGAGAGGTGTTAGACATTCTTTGAAGAGAGACGTTGTTTGCCAAGCTCTCTAACTGCGAGTTCAAGAAAATAGAGGTAGAGTACCTTGGGCATATTTTGATCGACAAGGGTCTTTACATGGATGTGGAGAAGGTAAATGCAATGGAGTAGTAACTGACACCAAAGTAAGTATGTGACATCCAAGTATTCATGGGGCTCGTCAATTACTACCAAAATTCTCTTAAGGGGTATACAAAGAAGGTTGCACCACTGACATAGTAGCTAATGAAGAATCGCCAGAAGAATGGGGCAAGGAGTAGAAGAGCCTTGAGGAGCTCATGTTTGCAATGTGTGGTACTCAGGTACTGGTGCATCCGGACTCATCCAAGGAGTGAATCTTGGTGATTGATTCAAGCAAATACACTGTTGAAGTAGTGTTGCTTTAGGGCCATAGACAGGGGTTGCAGTCAACTGCATACATATCTTGCAAGCTACGAGATGCGCCACTGAACTATACAATCTACAAGAAGGAGATGTTGGCTGTGATCCATGCCTTCAAGCATTGACAGTCTTATTTGGATTCGTGACGCTGCGTGGTCTTCATGGATCACTATGCTTTGAAGTACTTGAAGACATAGTGGAACCTCAGTAATCTAGTACAAGCCAAGGAAGGTGAATCCATCTGACCATTTATCGCAGGGTCCTAAGTTGGGCCGCAATGTCATCTCAGTGCTGATGGGATCTCTAGTCAGGCATAGACTATTCAAGCATGGCTATGGCGTGGACGGTGAGTTCATGGGTGGTGTGCTATAACATGGGATGCATTATATTGGCAATGGGGACATGACGAGAAGATTTTCTTGGTAAACATTATGCACCATTGAAGCACGTGCTACTAGAGGGGGCACGTGATGCCCACTACTCTGGCAATTTTGGTTTTGACAAGACTCTAAAAACATGGGCACACCAACATTGGTGTTTTTCAATGGCAACTGAATGTAAGAGGTTTGTGAGCAGTTGCAATGTGTGCTAACGCATAGAGGACAACCCCATTAGGGGGGCTGCAACCATGTCTTGTAAAAACATTGCCCCTCCACATGCTAAAAACATTGCCCCTCCAAATGCCAAAGTGCGGCATCCAAAGGCGCCGACAAGCGAGCAGAGAGAGGAAAATCCTCGCAGTTCAATCTGTTAGCTTGAAGACAGCACAGGTCCTAAAATGGAGTATTGCTCCTGAAATTTGACGAGCCGTTGAATCCGTTGGAAGTTTTTTCATCGGAATCAGACAAACAACAAGGGAGATACGAGCTTCCAAATTTGGGGTGTGAGCGGTGGTTCTGGTAGCCGGCCGCGATTCAACTTTCTATGAATAATCGACCAGATCGACTAAAAAAATGTCCGTCTAGGGAATTTTTTTCTGCAAGACTGCTGAGGCATCTGGTGGATAGTATCCACTGGCTCCAGTAGTTTAGGTTGTTACTGAGGGACTTGGCTCGGTGTCTGAAACTCAGTAGTACGTTTTGTAACTTGCAGTCAAAATTCTGACTATATGTCCACGGACATGTTTCAAACCTCGTTACACCCCATCACCAAATACAACCCAAAAGTAGAGACAGGTCTCAGATTTGCCAAAAACAAAAGATGTGAACCACTAGAGAACTTTGCGGCAACTTCAGGACCACAACGCGAGAAACGTCGACAAAGGGTTATGGGCGCACAGGTCTGAGCCTCTCCAATGGTCACGTCTTTTGCATCCCACGGGTCTGTCATGTTGGACGTCACCAAGAATTTCTGAGAACCTATCGGAGTAGAAGCTGCACAAATGGCGCAAAAGAAGACGTAGCCCTTTCAGATTTATGCGGACGGTCCAGGCTTTGGTCTATAGAGGTGGCAGTTTCAGCTGCACCTCGCGCATAAGGGGCTACTGGATGTCATGTTGGGGAAGGATTTGGTCAAAGAGGCGAGTGCTACAGACGCAGAGAAGCATACCTTTGAAAAGAAGAACATAGAGGCTCTCATGATTCTTGTGTCCGGGATATCCGAGTTGCTATGGCATTATTTCCAAGGTTGCAAAATCATAGCGCAAGCTTGGCAAAAAACTTTGTGCCATCCACCAATCCAAGTCACTTGCGAGCAAAATCTTTGCGATGAAACGGCTCCTTTTGGTAAGAATTGAGGAGGGAGATAACGTCATCTCTGTCATGCTGCAGATCAAGTCCCTTGCCTGACAATGCAACGTGGGATGGAAGATGAACACACAACTGTAGGGGATGGAATTCTTCATGGCCCTACTTGACAGTTGGGGTCCCCTCATCACAGTCCGAGGAGGATGGCCGGAGGACAAACTCACTTATGGCCTTGTTCTACAGGACATCCACAATGAGGCCCAATGCCACAGATACGGGAATGCCTTGTCGACCTCATCAGCCCTCGTCACTAAAACGCGTGGTGCAGAAGTGGGGTCAGAATGAAACGGCAAAAAGAACAGGGGCAAGAATGGCGGCAAGGAAGAATTGCGTCGCAATCTTGGAAAGGAGAGCCTTTGGCCTTGTGAATTCCCGGAGGACGCCAAGGCCGGTGGAAAATACACCAAAGGCAGGTTGATCCTCAACGGCAGCAAGGACCACTTCCTAAAGAAGGCCAACATGCGGTGCCTGGATTTTGGGGCCAAGGAGCACACCCAGGTCAAGAATGAGGGGTTCGGGACCTAGCAGAACTTCTCCAAGTCAATGGTGGTCACAAACGACAAAGTCGAGCCGGTGGCTGGCCAAGGCGACATGGAGGTGGAATTCATGGTGGGCGGTGAAAAGGAAATGAGCACAATCCGTTATGTGCAGCATGTCTGTGGACTATCTATCATCGTAAGTGTCAACCGCTTGATGGATAAGGTTTATGGAGGTGCTCTTCTTTGGGAAAGGGACAGTGGTATGCAATGACGGTGGCAGCGAGCTCGTGCTGGAGGCAAAGTGCAAGGGAGGTCTCTACATCGTGGAAATCAATATGATCCCCTCAGCATTGGACTCAGCATACTCGCAATAGTCTGTTATTAACATGGAGAAGGGAGGAAGCATTGATCTGGAGCTCTGGCACCAATGGCCGGGGAATTCTGCGCCTGCAACTATGAAATAGATGGCAGATCGTGCATGGCCTCATCATCAACGGTATAGTAGACGCGGCAACAGATGCAACAACACACAAAAGGTGCAAGCCTTACAATTGAACAAGGCGCGGCACAAGTCATTCAACGAGAATGCAACTCGCGTAAAGGACCTACTGAAGGTTGTGCAGAGAATAGTGAGAGGACCATTCAAAACACCATCCAACAACAGCTTGAGATAATTTGTCACCTTCATCGATGATTTCATCAGGAAGCTCTTCGTATACTTCATGAAGCGGAAAGGCAAGGTCCTGGACCGGCTGAAGGAGTACATCGCTATGGTGGAGAAGGAGACTGGCCAGAAGGTCAAAGCGCTACGCAGCAGCAATGGCGGAGAGTACGTGGGTTGTAGCGGGTGGATGAAGCAGCAAAGCATCAAGTGGGAACCCACTACGCTGTACTTGCCACAGTCCAATAGAATGGCAGAGCGGGCGAACCAGATGCAACTAGACATGGTGCAAACCATGTTTGTGGATGCAAGATTGTCGCTTGTCTCCTTGACAAAGGTTGTGCGTACAGCGAGCTACACCAGCAACCTCACCCTAAAAGCGATGTTGAAGGGAAAGGAAAGCTCGAAGATGCCACAGGAGGTTTCAGGCAGGTGCAAGCCAAACGTGGCGCACCTTAAGGTATCTGTGTACAAGGGAGACGCAATGGTGTAGGCGACAGAGTGATTTGACAGTAAGCTAAAACCACCGGCAAAGCCGTGCTTGTTTCTTGGCTATGAGAGCGTGCAAAAGGAGTACTGGCTTTGGGAACCGTGCACGCAAGAGATAACCTACCATTGTAATTTCAACTTTGACATGAAGCACACCTTCAACGGGAGCAAAAACAACATGAGCATTGGGAACACTCCAAAACAAGGGGAATGATTCCAGCTCCTTGACTACGAGAAGGAGCTGCTGGGAATGGAGGTCAAAGATGCAGCATCGGAGGCCGTCAGTGCAATAGGTGCAATAGCCAACGTGGAGGAATCCAATGATGATGTAGCTGGGTTGGAGATCTGGTGGAAAGATTTGTCAGAGGATTCACTATGGGTGCCCAAGCATGCAATTCAAACGGAGTTTGCGTTTGGCGTTGGAGAAAAATCCTTTGGAAGTGTCGCTTGTCCAATCGATGTTAGGACGGAGTGGGAGAGATCCTTAGGAGGCAGTCCGGTCGATGTTTCATGAAAGCAAACGGAGTCAGAAGGATCCCAACAGAGAAACAAAGGGTCACTAAGACTGCAATTTTGTGGCTGGAGGCAACAGAGAGCGGGGAAGAATTTTGATGCAGGCACAGGTGGATGGATTGGCATGATGCGGTGCATGTTAGCTGCATCAACAGAGCCAACGACCATGTAAGAAGTGCTTGTGCGGCTGGAGGAGAAGCAGTGGGATGGCACCATCAAGTCGGAGTTGCGTCCATTGCAGAAAATGCCATGTAAGAGCTTGTTGATTGGCCAAAAGATGCCAACGTCCTTGGCTCCACGTGGGTCTTCAAGACCAATGTGACAAAACGTGGGATGGTTGACAAATACAAGGCATGGCTCATGGCAAAGAAGTACGTACAGCATAAGGAGGAGCACTATAATGAGAAAGTTGTTCCCCGTTGCCAAGCTCACAACCATCTGGGTGATCCTTGCGGTGGCAGTTGCAAAGGATATGAAGCTCCACAAGATGGATGTAAAGACGGCCTTTCTTAAAGACATCATCGACAAAGAAATGTACATGGAGGTGCCGAAAGGGTTGGTGGCACCAGAGGGAAAAGTGCAAAGGTCCTTGTATGGGCCAAAAAAATCACCTCGATGCTGGTACCGACGAATGGATAACTTCATGGCACAACTTGGCTTCAAGCGTTATGAGACGGATCATGGCATGTGCGTGTGGCACATCAAGAAACTCCATTAGATCATTGCACTCTCCATGCATGCCTTGATCGTCTACTCATCAGACCTACCGCGACTACAGCAACTCAAAGAGCCTTTGAGCAGCAGGTTCAAGATGTTGACATGGGGGATGTAGAGTTCTACCTCTTGGTGAGCATTATGCGGAACTGGAGGGTACGCACGCTTGAGCTGGGGTAGGCCAAATAAGTGGCCAAAGTGCTGAAGCAGTACAGCATGGAGGAATACAAAACAGTCTGCAATTTTGTCTCCACGACCCATGAACTGAGTGCGGCAATGGCATCGCAAAACAAAAGAAAATCAGGAAGATATGGTAGGGGTTCCCTACCAATGGGCGCTTTGTAGCCTCAAGTATGCCATTGTGGCAACTCGACCGGACCTAGCCTACGCGATGGGCTAAGAGAGCAAATATGTGGCCAATCCAGGGCCACTACACAAGTAGGTGATCTAGCGCATCCCCCGCTACCTGCAGGCAACACAGTACGCACGCTTCAGGTTTGACTGCAAGGGGCAGTGGACTCCTTGCGTCTGGTCTTCTACATGGATCCAGACTGTGCTTGTAATGTGACAATTGGAATTCCACATCTGGCTACGTGTTATTCCTTGCTAATGCAGTAGTTTTGTGGTGTAGCAGGNTCTAGGGCCACTACACAAGTAGGTGATCTAGCGCATCCCCCGCTACCTGCAGGCAACACAGTACGCACGCTTCAGGTTTGACTGCAAGGGGCAGTGGACTCCTTGCGTCTGGTCTTCTACATGGATCTAGACTGTGCTGGTAATGTGACGATTGGAATTCCACATCTGGCTACGTGTTATTCCTCGCTAATGCAGTAGTTTTGTGGTGTAGTAGGAAGCAAGAATGCATCACCACCTCCATAGTGCAAGTAGAGTACATTGCGCTGGACGATGCGGTCAATGAGGTGGTGCTTACAAGAATCATTCTACAGGGGAGCTCTAAGTGGGTGATTACGTGATGCCAAATTTGCCAACCTACAACTGGTGGGAATTTGATGCCTGAAGCTCAAGCCGCAATTGGTTGGTCCATTCTACATTTTGGAGAAGCGGTCGGTCGTGTCTAACAAGTTGGATTTGCCAGCTCACTACACCATCCATCCATCATTCCACATCTCCTTGCTTTGTGCTTATCGCCTCCCAAGGCGTCTTTCCAAGGTCGTGGCACAGCTTCCCCTCCTACTGTCTAGGTTGAAGGAAGTGAGGAGCTTCACCTCAAGACAAATTTGGTGGACCACCAGGGGGGACATTGGTGTGAGTTTCTGGTGTAATGAAAGGGTAACCTAGCTGAACACAACTGATGGGAAATAGAGGCCAACTTCAATGCAGGAGGTACCGACATTGTTTTCTATGAGTATCTTAGCATGTTAGACCATCGCAGTTCCAACGTGGGGATGAATGTAACGAGGTGCCCTATTTTTCTTGAACACCCGAGGCCACAAAGTTTTGGAGACATTCAAGCCTTTTCTCAATTCTTGAGAAATCAAGCTTGAAGTCAGCTTTAACTTTGCTCAACCACGAGGAAGCAAGGAGGAGGAGGAGCGAGAGAGAAAAAGCGTGCTCCACATGCCAGGGGCGTGTTTTGCGTGTGTGCGTTTGTGTCATTCCATACACGCCATGAAAAGGTGGCCTTGACCCTCTCAGCGAGTAGCATAACAGTTATGCTACTCGCCGAGGAGCTGTCTAGGAGGCAAGCCTACAACTATGGACATGGTCAACGGCAAAAGTAAAACCAATGAATCCAAATTTGCAACGGTTGGAGTACAACCGGTGGTTTGTGCAACTGGGCGATTGTGCCCATCGCTGAGATACAAGAAAAACCGCTATTCTAGAGGATCAATGGTCCGTCACTTCTCACACTAGGCATTAGGAGCACGTAGCACAATGAGCACAAGTGCAATTGGCATGTTGTAGCAAGGTAGGAGAGTAATAGGCTGGGCCATGACTAGCTAGCGTGAAAGTAAAAATGCCTTGTATATGATTCATAGTAGTTCACCTATGACCGCTTGTCATTTTCAAATTCTGGCTTCCAGACGATGTCCATGTCTATCCTTCTGCTATAACTGTGCACTCCACACACCAAGGCCTTATCTTTAAAGAGCACACACTCTCGCTAGGTTGTAGGATTCTGTGAAGGCTGTAATTGCTTGCAATTGTTTTTTTGGTGGTATCGTAAACCCACGTTATAGGGCGGTTATGGACTTTATTACATCTTTGACTAAGCCCTTGCACCCCATGATCACATGAGTGATCTTGAGTTCCTAGTTGCATGCCACTAGGACATTGTACGTGAACTCTTGGTGGAGGTTGATGAAGGCCACCCAACATGCACCATGCAAGACGTCTTGCAAGTGGGTACTCTTAAACATGCTAGGACACTCTTCAAAGTACGATAGGTAATTTGAACGACCAGCCCATGCTATCAGCATGGGGTTGCCAATGCAAGGCTGGCAGATAATGGTGGGAGAGAGGCTTGTCAGGGTGTGCACCACTTGGTGTAGGACACGGGTAATTACGTATGCTCCACGCTACAACCACTCCATAAGTTAATAGCTTGACATGTTAAAGCATACATATTGGAGCCATATTAACATTTTCCCCCTACGGAAATGCATGTATCCATGAGCATGGAATTATTGCGCATGTAAGGTATGACGATGTTCCGAGTCAGAAACGTCATGCGACTGGTATTGTAGATCCAAAGAGGATGTCTGCAGCGTAGTTTGGCCAACCAAGCCGTGTAGGACTCATTCAGAATGGGCCGTCGCCATAGCCTAGCAATGAATCAATGCACGAGATGCAAGGATCTCATATAGAAGTTGGATGAGTTCTTCATAGAGGGTGGTTGCATGGTGTAGAAGCACGTGCCTTGCTTGGGCATGCTTACAAAGGTGGTCCATGTCATCGTGAAATATGGTCCTAAGCTGACTTAGCTTTGCGTGTTTGAATGCTTTGATTGGTGTTGCATGGTGAATGTTAGACGATTAGAACGTGCGATATGGCTCAATGGTTTGCACAAATGAGGAGGTCATGTGTTAGAATCTTTGCACGTGAAGAGCAAACCGCTTCCAAATAGGCATCCGGATCATGGAGCCATAGATTATCCACAAAAATGGTCTATCAGAGCTAAGTCTATTGCACAGTTATTGGGGTCACTTTTCTTTTCCCACAAGACGGCATACCCTGTAATGTGGCAGGTCTGGTGTGACTACCTTGTCTCAATCAAGCAAATATACGATGCCTCAGCCTCACCCCTCATGTCACCCACTTTTCAACCCAAAAACATTGGGCTGAGCTTGGAAGCCTGTGAACAAAGATCTTTCATTCACTCATTTCGCATTCAAGTGTTCAACTTGGGCATTTTCCATAGAAAACAAGGTGAACACCCCACCTTCTTGTATCATTCACTCGGACAGCTATCCATTAGTGTTTTTTCCCAAACTGAGTCTATGGGTATGATTGGATGGTCCGATGGGGATTTGAATCGCAAAAAAACTGTTCAGTTGTATATGTTTTGCACGACTTGATAAGGGAACGGCCTAGATGGATAGTCTGACGTAGTTCCTGAAAGAAGTCAAGATCTAACTACTTGAAGTGTCCTATTGGGGAGCCGTTCGAACCTTGGATGGGAGGCGTCCAATTTGTTCTCCATGCGTGTTGGCCAGACTGCACAATGCTGCCTTACACAATGAACCTTGAGCTTGTTGCATGCAGGTTTCCAGCCATAGCCATGATTTCAACATAAGGGCCGGCATGACTTGCACTCTTGCTGTCTTCTTTCGAGTAGTGGCCATTATTGGACATAAATGCAATTTTAGCAAGGTTTACGAAGTAGCATACAAAAACTACCACTCTTTAAAGTTGCATACAAAAATGGCCAGTTGCTGTACAAGCACACAAAATTCTCCACAACGTTAAGTAGTACACAAAAATGTGTATTGCAAAAACATCTTCTCCCAAAAAAGCACACAAAAATGTGCAATGCATGTAGGTGATGCCACGTGGCAGCAGACCCTTGCAAAATTTCTCTGGCCTTTCTAATTTGCAAGTTTGATTTCTATTTTTAAATGAAAATTTGAGTAAGTGCATGTATGGCTAAAATGTGTCTCACTTTGTTGTCCGAACAAGACCCTAGGCAACGAAGTTTACGAACGATTCATTTTTCCTCGTGTGGATTGAGTCTAAGAGTAACTTTTTGTTTGCTACTGTTTTTTAGCACACAAAAGTAGGCATCTATTAAATAGCACACAAACATTTCCACATACACTCACTCTGTGCAAGAAAAGAAAGGAGTAACGAACTTTGTTACCAAAGGTCATGTTTCGTTAAGGGAGTTAAACGCTCCTTCTAAGCATACATTGAGTTACTTGACCTTTTTGAAAAGAGAGGAACAACTATTGCGAAGTAGAAAGGCCATAAATGTTTTCCAAGGGTCTGCTGCCACATCGCATCCCCTCCGCGCACTGGACATTTTTCTCTGCATTTTCGCAAGTGGACATTTTTGTCTGCATTTTTCCGAGTGCACATTTTTGTGTTCATCTTCACGCAGTGGAATCATTTTTTTCCTCGCACAGAAACTGGCCATTTTTGTGTACCACTTGACTGGGTGGACCGTTTTGTATGTTAGTGCAGCCATTAGCCATTTTTGTGTGCTACTTGAAAAATCATGCTAAATTTGTATTTGTTTCACCATCATTGTCGAAGGGCCACGATACATTGAAAGGAGACAGGATGAGGCTACATAACCAGGAAGCACGTCATCAATCACGTGACGGTCAAAGTCACGTGGTTGCTGTTTGTTTTTTCCTGTTCGGTGTTACCGAATTAGGTTTCTCTGTTCGATGCGACTGGAAAGTCCTGTTTGGTGAACAAAACGAGACATTTTCTGTTGATGAAATAGGAATTTCTGTTCTATTGGATGAACGAGGAACAGCTAAACCATGGACAAAATAGGACTTTTCCATTGACGAAAATGGGTTTCTCTGTTTCGTCATACGAAACAGACATTTATTTTCCGTTTCAATCAACCGAACTAGAAAAACCTCTTTCGTTTTTCTATCTATTACCACGTGGCAGCTTCTCAAAAGCTTACGTCGACTGCCACGTCAGCCAAATTTCTTGAGTTTTACAACCACAGATGATTCCATAACTTTACCTGCGCAAAACTATAAAGCAAACCGCTGGTTGAACACTAAGTTACATTTTTGTTCTGGTTCCAATCGTGGACCTCCACCATTGGCTCCTCTCGCCGGGCGCGAGGAGCCAATGGGGGAGGTTCACGATTGTGAACAGTAGAACACTCTCGTTGAAAGCGTAAACTCACGCTGACACGTCGCTGACGGTGACACAGGGGCGTTTCGAAAGAGAGCTCCACGGCCATTAAAGACTACCGATCCGTGGGTCGTAAACGAAAAGACCTGGTTGAGAGATTGCATGCCGAGGCGCCGCCAGACGGGCACGGCCAAAAGCGCCAGCCCGTGTCCTCCAAACGTTTTCTCACGTGCCGCTGCCCCACGCAGCGCCGGAGGCGATGCAGCCTGCTCAACAAAATCCTACGTGTGCCACTTGAAGCACTCCGGAAGCTTGAGATACCTTCGCCAGTTGTGCAAGATCATCGATGCCACTGCCAGTGGCATCGACGCCAGTCAGCGCATGCGGGACCACGCCGCCAGTTTGCGCACTCATCGTCCATTGCAATTCCACCTGGAGAGCGCTGCGCGTGAACACACATGCTGCCGTCGAGTCGCGCAGGTGCGACTCCCGGTGCAAGCACAGAGCATAGTGCGAAGCTGAGACAGGAGCGCACACCACAAGCCAGAGAATAATCATTTCATGCAGTTTTAGTGAAAGCACGGATCGTTAAGCTGTGCGGCGCAGCACACCTGTTCCGTGATAAAGAGCAGCAGCACTCGAATCTCCACCGACGCATCAGAGCTACGAAACACCGGTTATCAACCCGCTCAGACCGCATCGCATTTCGAAACATTTCTCATGTACGAAAACGACAATCATAATCCAATTTCGAACGCCTCCTTCCACCCTTCGTAGTTCACTCCCAAGGTGTTACGCAGAGTCTCGCATTCCCAGTCGCCACAAGCTAACCAATTTGTAGAGAGCCAACCCGTCTGTCAAAGGCGACTCCAACCTTTACGAGCGTCAACATCCAATCCAGGTGCGCCTAGAGCTCACTGAACTCTCTCTATCTCTCTCTCTCTCTCTCTCTCTCTCTCTCTCCC
>SZWC01008642.1:0-35942 GCA_023375785.1 Penium margaritaceum
TGTACATGAACATGTAAATGTATATATACACGTACATGTACATGTATATGCACATGTTTATGTATATGTACTTGTACATGTAGAAGTATAAGTATGTAACATGTACATGTATATGCATATGTATATGTATATGTTTTTGCACATGAAAATGTTTAGTTCTACGTATTAAAATTCTTTTTTTTATTACCTTTTTTTAGTTTGAATGTGTTTGTTTGTCTCTATTTGTACTTACAAGAACACATATGAGGATGGATCTATATTTATAGGTTTTTTAAAATTCGATACATATTTGTTGTGAATGCGCTCATGTCTATATGTCTTTATCTTTCATTCGAATCTATGTTTATCATTGTGTTTATGTACCTAATCATGCACATATGTACGTAAACGTTTGGGTGTATTAATGTGTCAATTTATTAGAATATTCCCATATTTGCATTAACATATGATGGGTTGTTTTTTACTCGTTTAAAAATTATGCGTAAGTGTTGTTTTCGGTTTTGGTTGATGAGCCTATTCATACCAATATTGTTTTGCTCAGGATGCAGTTTGAAGAAATGCGATAGTTATGGTCTCACAAAAAGATTAGGGTACGGGTGTACGTTTCGCCACTGCGGTCCTTGTGACAATTAGCTTTCTCGCGATTAGTTCTAAGCGGTCGTGCGGATTTCTGTTCGACTTCCAGTGTCGGTGTACTCTCGCTTAAGGATGTGTTCTTTTATTGTATGTTTTCTGGGTCCTGTTCGGTCGAATCTCCGGTGGTTAAGTTCCCCTCGACTGTGTTTTTCCCGCGATTTTTGCTTTGCGTCCCTTTAGTCGGGGGATTTCCGGCCACCCAGACCGATTTGTCCCCGCGAGAGCTGCTTCCGAGTCCCTCCTGTCCCTCCCCCTCACTGGCGCGGCGTCCCTATGGTGTGGGTATCCCCATGTTCCCACAGGATGTAGTAGGGATCGAAGACTTGTTGTTTGGTAAGTCTGGAAGCTCGGTAGTTGTGATGACCAGTTCGGTTAGAGAGTATATCCATAGTAGGGATAGTTTATGTCTTTGCATGGTTGTTGATTTTATTGTATGTCCTTGCTGTGTCCCGTTGCATAGGTTTGTTGTGGGGGTGGTAGAGTTGTGTCTGAGAAGAATGTTGAGTGTTTGCAAGGGGAAGGGTAGTGTAGTTAAGGCTCTCTGAGACTGTGGCAGAACTTGTCTGGTTTCTATAGTCAAAGCCCGTGAAACCATTTTGGGTTGACCCATTCATTTCTTTTTGTTTGTGAATGGTGTAGATGGGGCAGGAAGGATTAAAAGTCAAGTTCACTGGATGTTTGTGGATCACATGATGAACAGGCTGTCTGTTCTGAAAGATTGGAGCATATTGTGCATAATGTCCGTGTGAGCGGGGCAGGGGGCTGGATAGAGAGACGGAAGGCCGGGAGATAAGATGCAGGGAGGGAAAGTGAACAGGAAGACTTGGAAAACGAAATGCCATGGAAGGCTTATTGACAGTTGACTTGTCAGGTACGTAACATTCGAAAGAGCAATCATCCACTTGACTCGAAACTACAATGTAGCTCATTTGCTTAGCTACTGTAGGTAGGCTGAAAATACAAAAGTGATAGACTGTGCTGAGTAAAAAAAGAACGAAAGTGATCTTCTGTGGGAAGCCACCAGAGTGAAGACTTGAAAGTCGCGGACTTGTAGTAGTGGAGTGGGGTTGGGCAGAGCATTTGTTGCTATTTGGATCCGAAAGGTACCTGCCATTCATGGAAGGAATGTTAGATGTTGAAGACCAAGTGTAGTGGTTTGTCCTTGGTGAAAGACGAGTGTGCAGCAGACCTGTCTGAGCGTTTCGAACCCGAAAGTCTGGCGCAGGATCTCCACCTCTGCGTTCACGTTGACATGAAGTTTGTCCAGGGAGGGGTTCTTCTTGTAGGCCCTGCGGGCGGCCTTGTGGGTAGCTGAGTGCGAGTGTGTATGAAGCTCGTCCAAAGAACGTCTGTGGTAGATGCCGCAGGCGCGACAGTTGCAGACATGAAATTCCACGAACTTGCCCATGTTGGAGAAAAGGAAGCCTTGATCGCCGCGCCACACTATGGAGAAGTGGGTCTGGCCGATCTGTCGTTCTGAGAGAGGCAAAGGAAGGAAAGTCAGTCGTGGACAACAAGGGTGTCGGAAAAGTGATTCTTGATATAGGCTTACCACACGCGTGATGAACTGCGATAATGGTGCGAAGGTTGGTCAAGGTGTGTGACCTCGTGACCGGAAACAGCTTGTGGTAACAGGTGTGGTGGTTATTGTCGCAGTACTGGCAGTTGATGCCAGAAAAGTTGAGTGTGACCTCGAACTTCTTGTACCCGTTGATCTTAAAGCGCGGGATGACATCTTTGAATGTTGGATCTTCCGGGTGGGCGATAGGTTTACCCAGGATTGTTTGCGTTCTGATCCCGGTCAAGGGATTGACAAAACGGTGTGCGCACATAAGCTTGAAGAAAGGTGCTTTCAGCTTACCAGCTTGGCGCACTTGGGTTAGAGTGTGGATAACTTCGGGCATTCCGTACTCCGATGGCATGCCCTTGATAGCCACCGTGGGGTCCTCCGGGTTGCAGATCTTATCGGCCTCGTACAGAGGACAGGTAACCTTGGTAATGACCACTTCGATTTTTCGGTCAAACTCTGTCAAGAGATGGACAAAAAGGTGAGCAAATTTGCAGTAGGAGAGAGTTTGAGAATTGTAGAGAGTCTGGGACCAACCTGGTGAGGTGAAGAGGAAAGGGGACATAGCGACAGCAAAAGCCGAGATTACACCATCGGTTTCTTCAAATTGTATGGTGTACCGCGCCATGGTGTTGCGACCGCGGGCAGGGGTCGGATCGATGGCAAAGATTTTTGCGTTCCAGGTAAAGGGAAGTTTGATGTGATCATGGTTTTTCCTCTGGAGCTTCTCAAGAAAAGCCATAGCAATTCTCTCTCCTCGACCCGCGTACTCGTTGGGGAAAATCAGGGTAATGGTTCTGCTGAGATTTTTCATTACCTGGTCAATGGAGAGGGTAGTGTCCAGGGTTGTTGCACCGATTTGTTCAGGTAGATCTCCCAACATGGCCAGGGCTGCTTCCACTTCGTCATCATCCACCTCTTGTTCCTCATGTGGAGCGGGGTCAGTAGGTCCTTCGCCGTCAGTTGGGCCTGCGCCATCACCAGGTTCGGTTTGCTCAAATCTTCGTGCGAAGGTGCCATCCGAAAATGCACTCACTTCTGTGACAGAGTAGGATGCACGGTTGAGACACAAGGGAAAAGGAGATAGGTGACGGGAGAAAAGGGGGGTGTTAGGCCATAGAGTCCTTGAGGTAAGAAGTAAGTACCTGTCGTAGAGTTTGATGGGCCGGGAAGAGCCTGTGGGACTTGGCTTGTGTTCATAGGGGTGGCAGAGCCGAAGTTGCCTTGCGGTGCCTGGGTTCCGGTATGTCCGCCAATGTTGGTGGTGGCCACATGTTGAGTCCCGGGGGGAGTGGAGAAACCAGGTGGTGTTGAGAGGGACGACCGTGAGGCTGTCGTACCCGTGCCGTGGGGTGTAGAGGTGCCGGTTTGAGCTGCCGAATGATCTGCAAGAACCGTCGCATGGACCAGGAGTGAAACATTGTGTAGATATGCTTGTATAGAGCCATTGTTACGAATCCAACCTTGAGACTCGTCTTCTTCTTCAGATAGCACCATCTTGGAGCGTTTTGGAGTTTTTTTTTAGAGCGAGGACGTGGTGTCCCGTCTTTACGGAGCTTGTGCCGTGGCTTACCGGCAAAATTTGCCGTTACTTCTGCCGTGGGGGAGAAGCCGTTCACAGCAGGTGGAGAATTTTCGATGCCTTCCATGTTCGAAACGCCTGCCATGGGCCATTCATGATAGCTTGTGGTTAGCCAAGTTACAGAAGCTGGTGGATAGTTGTGGGTAGTATGCCATTGCGGCGGATAGGGATCCTCTTCACAATGTGAAGGGAGATGTGATAATAGTAGAGAACGAGTAAAGAGCTCCGTGACTGGTTGCAAGTCGTTGGTATTGCGAGGGTATAGCCTCCAGAGACTCACCTGTGGCAGGAGTGCGGTTCTAGGAGGACGCCATGGCTGCAGATGCGAATGAGGAGACTCGTGGAATCGGTGGTTGAAATATGCTAAGCTTGAGGTCTCGGAAAGATCGAGGTGAGCAAGACGAGAGTAGTGATCCTGGTGCGGAATCCTTCCGGGCTTACATTTTTCTGTTTTCTTTTTGGCCCACTTTTTTTGGAAGGATCTATATTTTTTACGCACCGGTTTTTTAGCACGCACTTTGGATCTTAACTTCAGAAAAAAGTACGATGTTCACTTGCACTTGGATATGGAGGAAAACCGGCGAACAAAATCGACGCAGATCTGCTTCTGTGCACCCACTTGCAAGAAGCGCTAGTTTTGGTAAACGAAGAATGAGAAAACGGACCTGAACTTTTTCTTTTACCCCTGGTCGCCACTGACTGAAGCGGGGCCCCAACCACAGCACTAGAGAAGCCCAGATGTTGAACCCGGCCTCCCAATTCATGAGGTCATGGCAGAGGGCGAAACTCGCAGTTTATCCACCATGAATTTAATTCGAAACTCAGGAAGAGGACAAATTCTTTATAACTTAGGATTTAATTTTTGATAAGGATAGTCGCAAATTCATCTTCAAAGGTTTCAAGCATTTCAAATATTTTGAAGAAGAATTCTTGTCCAATACATAGGAGACAAGCTACATGGAAGGTGAGAGTGTGTCGACCCATCGTTCTTGTCATATAAAGTTGAATAGTGTATTGGTGGAAACGAACGAGGTCGTGTTGGTGGGTTAAATGGAGCCAGAGGATATCCAGAAATTTGAGGGTATTTCAAGGATTATGAAGGTAATCAAGGTTTGTAAACGCTCTAGCATAGGAGGCAAGGCCTCAACAGGGGAGGAAACAGTGGTCACCTGTTTCCTCCTCTGCACCAAATCTGGCACTTGTATCATTACGACAAACACGGATGTGGCATGCAACGTGTAAACAGCGGTGGAGGAGCTTTGTCTAGACGTCTTTAGCATGAAGGTCAAGTGGGAGAAAGTGTTGTTCAGCACATATGGAGCGCCAATGGAATGGGATGTAAGAAAATACTTCATGTCAGTTTGTGTCATACAGTGGTGAGAGGTGTCACTTACGAATGCGGCGATGCATCTTGTGTCGCGAAATTCAATAGGATGGAACAGCAGGTCGGTCCAAGAGGCCCATCATAAGTTCCTATTGTGAGATAAAGACTACAACAACTGTGTCATCCCAAGTATATGAGTGCCTAGCCTATTCATGGGAGTGAAGGGTGCCTTGAACTGGGTCAAATTCACGGTAGTGGCCGATTTTTTTACAAGTAATCCTATAAGTTTTTTAACAACGAAATGTAAAGCACATTGAATTGCTTACGAGGAGGGAACCAATATTGAGTGAATGTCACAAAGAGAGCAAGATAGCAACCATAAAGGTCCTTGAGGTTTTGTTGTTGCCTCAACAAGGAAGAGGGTGAACGTGAGATTCCGTCACCAAGGATAATGCATTGCAATAGGAGCCATATGTCGTAACGATAAAACCAAAAGGTTGTCAATTGTCTTCGAGTGTGAATCGATTGAAGGTTACGTATTCTTGTATGACCCTTTTTAGGAGCGTGTGTGGGGGTTGGATCGTTGGTTCAGATAGCAACAAATTTTCCAGCGTTGCTCGATTTGGGGTGGAATGCGGGGAGTTTCAGTCATAAGATAGATGGCGCAATGAGAATTTGCCCTTGTTTGGAAATTACTCGGATAATAAGAGGGTGTACTTCCACTGGCCTTCTCCAAGCTGAAATAAGGAGTATATCCACTTGGTGGCCTGCATGTCGATTGTAGTTGTGGGCGATTCAACCACCATATCTAATTTTAATGTTGGGGAGATTGTATGTCAAAGCGAATACAGTCAGAGATTCCACAGTATACTTCCTTTGACGTGTGAGAGGAGGGAAAGTGACGGAGAAGGGTATTGATCCTTTTAAGCTTAGACGGTTTCACATGTCAAAGATAGACGTAATAGAGAATTTTTAACTAATGCACTGTATCAGACAGGTTGGAACGTCGTTATGGAAGGAACTGTCCATTTGTTTGTTTTTACCATCTGAAACTGGTTTTGGTCCGCTGACCAAGAGATATCAAGCGAGAAGCGCACTGGTACATTTTAAATGGGACAGCGGACGGTCCATTTGGACAGCGTCCGTACAACCATCCGCTGTGATGGCTTCCCTCCCAGGTTGACACGAGGCCACACCATTGTGTATTGGGTTTGGACAGTTTCCTACCTTCGTGACCCTAGACTCAAGTCCATCAGTTCAATATAAAATCAAGAGTCCAGAGCATGTTTCACGCGTTTCTCTCGCCCACGGTGACCCACCGAAGCCCGAGGTCGACAAGGCTGGATGGTGTATAGAGGGTGACGACCTCCATCATGTGACGGGCCGATCCAGAGTGTCGCATCGAGCGGGAGACAATCGTCGTGGATGACTGTTGATTTGTGTGGCTTCCACCCGTCACGACCGACACCGCTAGTTTACCGATATACCCACATTCGGGGTATGTGGTAGAGGAGTGCGTGACGACACGACGGGCCTCCGGACTGCACCGAGACTTCTCCAGCACGTACGACACAGCCGGCGAGACGCGGTCGATGCATTCCGAAAGCCCTGTGGGCTTGTCGGGAGCTAGGAGAGTTTTCTCGGTGGGTTGAGACCCGCGTACTCGGTGGACTATACCGGTGCGACGAGGAGACCCGGTGGCTGTACTAGCGCTTCCGATGTTCGGAAAGCCGCGTGTGATATGTGGACGTTGATTCTAGGATTTTCTGGCACTGCTCCTATTTTCTCGGTGGTCGAGATCCAGGCACTCGTAGAGCTGTTCCGGTGCCTCGAGGAGACCACCGTTATTGTTATCGTGGTGTACGTAGTGTTCTCTCCACGCTGACTCGTTTGGGCTCAGCAGGGGTGACGGGGCCCGGTGCGGCTAGCTGCCGGCGCCCCTACTTAAGCCCGTTGGGGGCTCATTTGTATTCATCTCCTTGTTCTTTTATATCCAGCGTTCCAGACTTAGCCAAATTCTTGCCGTCTTGCATCGCACTCACACACAGAGCTCATGTTTGTTTTTGCTTGGGCCTGCATGCCCTAAATATTTCCAAATTGGTATGAGAGCATAGGGGGGCGTGTGAGCAGCAGAAGCAGCAGTAGTGGGCGAAACACAAAGAGAACGCGCCACATGGCGCCACGCTGGCAGCAGCGTGAGGGAGCGCGAAGGGACTGCACGTGAACGCCACAGGGGCGGTGAGCCGCACACAGCAACACTAGCGACTACGGCGGCAACAGCAAAAGCAGCAGCAGCATTGGCCACTGCAGCAGCGGTGGTGGCAGCAGGAGCAGCCAGTGTAGTTGCGGCGCAGCAAACAACAAGAGCAGCTGCAATAGCGCATCAGTCGGTGCAGCAGCGGTGTCACTAGCAGCAGCACAAAGCAGCAGCAGCAGTAGCCACTGCAACGGCGGCGGCAGCAGTAGCAGCATGCAGCAGCAAGTAGTAGCGGCGGCAGTAGCAAGCGGCAGGCGCGCCAGCAGCAAGCAGCAGCAGCAGCTGCGCAGTTTAGCAGCAGCAGCAGTAGCAGCGAAAACAACAGCAGCAGCAGCGGCGGCAGCATCAAGCAGCAGCAACAGCTGCTGCTGCCTAGGGTAGCAGCAGCAGCAGCGGCGGAACCAGCAGCAACAGCAACCGCAGCAGCTGCACCCGCCGCCGCAGCTGCTGCTCCAGGAGGGCATCGCACCCCTCCTGTGAGGGCCCTCGCCCCCTCGGTGGGGCCCCCTCGACCCCATCAGGGGGGCTCTCCGAGGAGGGGGCCCGTCGACCCTTTTCGCCCCCCTCCCCTCCTTTCGAGGGGGCCCTCAGAGGGCCCCGTCAAGCCCCTCCGAGGGGCCCCTCGGAAGGGCCCGTCGGCTCCGTCGGCCGACGGACGGAGGGAGGGGCGGACCCCCCCCCCTCGCCTCCTCACTCACTCGCTCGCTCGCTCACTTGCTCGCTCGGTTTTTTTGGGTTACATAGTAACCCTTTGTTTTCTTAATTTTGTGTATTTGTGCCGGAAGAAAATCGTGATTGGTGGATCGGTCATTTTTCTGACGTATCCACCAATCAGGGTGCAAGGATCTGTAGGGTTGTATGCCCCCCCCACGTCCGCGGACGCCCTGTTGAGGTCGACTTAGTATAAAAAATCACGGACATCTACCTAGATGTCCGGACAGACCCCGGATAGTGAGGAGTGACCAGTCCGACGCGAGAGCAACAAGGTAAGGACTGAACGTTGGGTCCAACCTTGGCCTCGCCCTGTTCTGTTTCACGGAACTGGTCATCATGACCAACTCTTGTGACTCATGAACCCGCCTTCAAACAGGGTCAAAGTGCAATTGAAAGAAAAGAAATTCAACCACCGTCATAAAAGAAAGTAAAGAGATTAAATTCTACCTATAATTACGTCATATTATTTTTTATAACATAATGAAACATTCGAAACTCATCCAAATTTGTCAAAGGTATTATTTTTGTGAAGTTCATCATAAATGTGTGAAACTATGATGTTTACGATAAAGGAGAAATTTAATCTCATTAAAATAAATTATTCATGAGGTAAAACCAAATTCACGAAAAAAACCGAGAAGAAATGCCTTTTGAGGTTCTTCTTCAATTTGTTGGTGAATTGTTATACATAAAGTTGTATCGTCAAGCGCATTTGTTCAATTTTTGGGTTTTTTTTTTAGCTTTTACATCCACACAAGATGGAATAAATCCAGCGTAGCTTGAGGTAATTTATGAAAAGTTTGCCCAAACCATACACGATGGGCACGCATGGACAAACAAAAAAGATAGTTTGAACGAATGCGGGTGACAGTTTGGCAATCCATTTAAAGCCAGATTTTGCTTCCACGGACGAGGTAAAGTCTCATGGCAAACCTTCCATTGTGTGGTCCGGATTGCGGGCAGATATTTAGCCTCTTAAGAGATGCTAATATTAATACCGCATTACCGCAATTATTCGGATGTGTTTTTGCCAAGGTGTTTCTTTTTCGGGATTACTCAAAGTACCGGGACCAAGTTATGAACCGTTCTGGGAAGTGCCCTCCTGGTGTTTAAGCCCAATAAAATTCGAAGTGTGCTAGCCGTATCATGTCCTCAGATGCGAGAAACTCGTGACGAGGACACCCGCGACCAAATTTGCTCTCTCGAACTGGAGGGAGCGCATCGACGGTCGTCCTCCGCGTGGAGGTTATCGACGTCCACGCGACATCCGTGCTTGTTGGGGGTGTTTCCCTTGCTCGCGACCCAGGGCAGCGCCCTGAGTCGAAGTGCCCCGCGAGGGGGTCTTTTCCTGCATTAATTCAAAGCCAAAATAGAAAACATTTACAACCGTTACAGAAGTACCCAGAAGGAGTATTTCTCCGGGTTTGGAAATGATGGGAATTAATTACCTTCCGAGTAACTGCGGTAGTACGGTACTTTTGCTCGGTTACTATGTAACCCTAGGCACGCTTTGCGTGCAACACCTGCCTCTTGTTTTTTTTTGCGAGCGAGCGAGGAGCGAAGAGGGGGGGGGGGGCGACCTGACATCGCCCCCTCGTTTTTTTTACCCCCCCCTCCCTCCTGACTTGCCCCCTTTCTAATGGGCAATCTAGAACCGGGTGACGGTCAAACACGGGGTGAGAAGAAATAGAGGAAAAAAAGGAGGGACTAAAAAAAGTGAAGGAGATAGAGAATAAAAAGGTGGCGGGTGAGGGCAACGAAGAAAAAAAGGGAAAGAGAGAGGGGTGGCCGAGGGCAAGGAAAAAAAAAAAGAGCAAAAACGAACATGAGCTCTGTGTGTGAGTGCGATGCAAGACAGTAAGAATTTGGCTAAGTCTGGAACGCTGAACATAAAAGAACAAGGAGAGGAATACAAATGAGCCCCTAGCGGGCTTAAGTAGGGGCGCCGGCAGCTAGCCGCACCGGGCCCCGTCACCCCCGCTGAGCCCAAACGAGTCAGCGGGGAGAGCACACTGCGCACACCACGATAACAATAACGGTGGTCTCCTCGAGGCACCGGATCAGCTCTCCGAGTGCATGGGTCTCGACCACCGAGAAAATAGGAGCAGTGCCAGAAAATCTCATAATCAACGTCCACATATCACACGCGGCTTTCCGAACATCGGAAGTGCTACAGCATCCCGCATGTGGCTCATGCGGGACCTTGACCTGACGCGACGTCATGGGAGATGCATGGCGAGGTCCATGCTCTGTTGTGAGCATCTACAGCATCCCGCATGTGGCTCATGCTACGTGCCTGCACAGCTGCATGTAGATGGTAGTACCCTGTTGGTCGAGACCCGGACACTTGGTGCGTTGTACCAGTGTCACGAGGAGACCATGTGATCATGTGTCTTGGTGTGTGGATATACTGTGTGTGGTATGTGCATGCGAGCTGTTGGTCGAGACCCGGACACGTGGTGTGTTGCACCCGCATTACGAGGAGGTCCTCCCATGATCCTGTGTTTGGATGATGATACTATTGTGTTGGATTGCTCGTAGCAGTCGAGACCCGGGCCCTGGTACCGCCAGTGTCACGAGGAGACCATCTTGTCATCCGACATGTGTATGATGTGTATTACATTGGTTCGTGTGCGTGCGCATCACTCCTCTCATGGTCGAGACCCAGACACTTGGTGGGCTGTGCCAGTGTCCAGGGAGACCCTAGATGGATAACAGATGTGTGTGTATGTGTGTGTGTGTGTGTGTGTGTGTGTGTGTGAGTCCACTCATGCATATTATGGCTTGCCATACATTGTTGTTCCATGCCTTCGTTCATTCATTCTGGCGTGGATGGCTATGTCAGCCAGGGGGAGTGTTGGTTTGTGTGGCTTCCACCCGTCACGACCGACACCGCTAGTTTACCGATATACCCACATTCGGGGTATATGGTAGAGGAGGGCATGACGACACGACGGGCCCCCGGACTGCACCGAGACTTCTCCAGCACGTACGACAGCGCCGGCGAGACGCGGTCGATGCGTTCCGGCAGCCATGTGGGCTTGTCAGGAGGTAGGAGAGTTTTCTCGGTGGGTTCAGACCCGTGCACCCGGTTGACTGTACCGGTGCGACGAGGAGACCCGATGGCTATTGTGGGGCTTCCGATGTTCGGAAAGCCGTCTGTGATGACTGGACGCTGATTCTGAGATTTTCTGGCACTGTTCCTATTTTCTCGGTGGTCGAGACCCGGGTACTCGGAGAGCTGTTCCGGTGCCTCGAGGAGACCACNGCGTGACGACACGACGGGCCTCCGGACTGCACCGAGACTTCTCCAGCACCTACGACAGCGCCGGCGAGACGCGGTCGATGCGTTCCGGCAGCCATGTGGGCTTGTCAGGAGGTAGGAGAGTTTTCTCGGTGGGTTCAGACCCGTGCACCCGGTTGACTGTACCGGTGCGACGAGGAGACCCGATGGCTATTGTGGGGCTTCCGATGTTCGGAAAGCCGTCTGTGATGACTGGACGCTGATTCTGAGATTTTCTGGCACTGTTCCTATTTTCTCGGTGGTCGAGACCCGGGTACTCGGAGAGCTGTTCCGGTGCCTCGAGGAGACCACTGTTATTGTTATCGTGGTGTACGCAGTGTGTTCTCCCCCCTGACCCATTTCGGCTCAGCGGAGGTGACGGGGCCCGGTGCGGCTAGCTGCCGGCGCCCCTACTTAAGCCCGCTAGGGGCTCATTTGTATTCCTCTCCTTGTTCTTTTATATTTAGCGTTCCAGACTTAGCCAAAGTCTTGCCGTCTTGCATCGCACTCACACACAGAGCTCATGTTCATTTTTGCTTGGGCCTGCATGCCCTAAAGATTTCCAATTATGACTGCACAGACAAACCAACCGAGTCCGTTTATTTTTTAAGACTTTCTACCTATTTCTATTTCACTCAGGCGGGACCCGACGGGAGCCCCATCACATGATATATGGAAACACACCAGAATGAGGACATCGATTTGCACGATTGCTGCGCATTCGTGGCGACATATTGACGGGGAGAAGACCATGAATCTGACTTCATTTCCTTTTTTTCTCGACCAAAGTTTGGTGTGGGTCATTTAAAGAAATCCTGCCCCCTAGAGTGGGGGCCAAAACAAGTTCATTGGCCGGACTTGAGACAAAAGGAATGAATTACCTTCCGAGTTCAGCCCAAAGGACAATATGTGTTGATTCCGAGTGCCCAGGTGTGAATGGGAGCTCTTAATTTTGGCCAACGGGAGACAGATGTGTGGAGGCTGTGTAAATTCGGGTTCCACGTGTGGTATGAGATAGGATGTGGGAGGAATATGGGCCCCATAGTATTAGTGGGTGCCCATGAAACGGTGAATGGGAAATGGGTCGGAAAGGGCATGCACCACCAAGAGGGATGATGATTAGTTTCCAGAGGTTGATGCACATCCGAGCGTATCAAGCACATGTGCCGAGGCATCGAGGGGTTGTTTGGGTCCCCTATTCTGACGAGAGGAAGAGGATCATGTGGCATGCGTGTCCAATGAAGGTGTCACAAAGATGTAGTTCAGCATGGATTCCATTGAGATGGTGTTACTACAAGCCTGCAACAGGTTACAACCCGTAGATGAAGAGGATGGGTGCAACAGGACATCCTTGTCGTACTCCGGAGTATAAGGGGGTCGGAGAAGTAAGTTGATGTGTAGCAATGAAGGATTTTGATCCACTTAGTAAAGTATGCAAGAAGCCAGTAACGATACAGGATGTAGATATGACCTTGAGTTTATTTGCTTAGGTTGTTTTCCTAAGGCAAACTTGTCCGAGGTGATTACCTAACCAATCGCCACCATTTATGGGGACGATCTAGACTTCGGGGCATGACGAGGGCCTACTAAAAAAAACTACCTGTCAGAAGTGTGACGGTCCGTGATGCCGCCCTGGCGGTAAACTGGGTCAGCGCCAAGCCCCGACCAGTAGTACAAGCCTCACCTCGTAGGCCGCCTAAACGGAGAGCTTTCGAGGGGCGATGTTCTTCTACAACCAAACCATCTAAGACAGACATTTAACCAGAACCTTCACGGTCAATGTCTCAGTTTGAGCACCGGCAATAAACCATACGCAAACAGTTGTTAAGTTCAGAGAAATCTGACGGCCAGAACCTCCCAGGCGTCAAAATGGTCGTCCAGCCGTTCAGGTCGGCTTCTAACTTTAAACAGCGTCATCAGTTTTGAGCACGGGTCAGGAAGTAGATAGGCTAAGAAATTAGTACACTTCCACCGGCACATCAATTAGCATGAGGACAGAGCAAAAAACAGGATTACCTGGCCAATTTATCCCGTTTCCTATCCTTGGACATACACAACTGGGTTGGGGGAGCTGACTTCATACCAAACAAGCCCGAGAGTTTAACCTGGCCTCCCAATGATAATATGTTAATGCAGCGCGTAAGAACTTGGGTGTTTATGAAACCACTGTACCCGAACGAGAGTTTTAGTCCCTGGTACAGACGTGAACCACAATGATTGTCCCTGGTTATATAACAGTGATGGACCCATGAAGAGAAGTGATTTGTGAGTGGAGGGGTGGGGGAAAGTAGCCTTGAGTATGGTTCAAATCCTACTAGAACCGCGTGGAAATATATTTGACTCCCCCTCCCTCCTCTCCAACTGGGCATTGAAGCAACCCTCTTGACCTATCTGCTACATGGACGGCAATTGAGCCTGTGCCATTGTCGCTCTTGACCTTCATGCAATGAGCATTTATGCTTCTTCGAAGAGGCATGTATAGTGCATATATCCATTGTGGATGCATAATGTGTACAACTGTCTTGGACATATTGGCACTACTTGATAACACCCGAGGCAAGGTTTGTTCAATTGCTAGAACATCACATCGTATCACGGTGCTTGGACAGTCATTGATTGGACTGCTTGATTGACAGCCTATGAAGGCGTCCAAACGGAGGATGATTTATTGGAATTGCTACGAAGCTTCAGCCCACTAAGGGAACCCACCTGTTGATGGTTAGTTGGGCGAGGACGTGTCACTGTGGCTCTCAAGCTTTGCTCGGGATGGCAAGTCGACCAGCCACTGGAGCCCATAGGCACACCTTTCTCTTCCCTATCCTCCAATCCCACATTCTCCCCTCCTGCTACTCACGTGGTGCAAGGGGGAAAGCAATAACATACAAGTCTTCCAAACGAGTGGATGCCCGTAAAAGCAGCCGGGCATGACATGGCAACTGTTCAAATAAATCATCACCAATGAGGAGCCCGGCACGGCCTACACTGCGTGTCTATGGAAGAAGGATAGTATGAAGGATACATATGCCATGAATCATAGTGCAACCAGTGGCATGTGCAAGCACCTCAAGAAGGACCACAAAGAGAGGTAGAAAGAGTTGAAGACATAGGTTGTGGCGCAGAAGCTGATGAATGCAACCACGGTCACCATGTCAACACAAAACATTGTGGATGGCTCCAACTCCGTCATAGCTAGGTAATGTGGTTGTGTCGTTAATGCTTTCAACTGCAAGTACTTTCTCAGTCTGGTTTGGAAGCATGTCGTTGACCAGAATGTGTAGTTGTTATCCAAGAAGTCCAGGTCGCTGAGACGTGCATTCCTGCATTCTGTGGACCTGCATCATTGCAGGTCCACGTCGTTGTCCAGGGCGCAGCCGCCTTCTGCAAGTGCCCCACCACCGTTCTAGAGATTTTGGAGAGTGGTATGGCGGTCACCACTTATGGGTGGGAACCTAACGCCGATGTTAAGTTTGTCGATGTTAGTGTGCAACTAGTATAAATCCATTCTAATTCTTCACGGAGGACGTCAATATGTACCCAACACTCTCCCTAGTCATGTATTTCCTCTCTTTCATCTTTGCAAAGACGCATCACTCGCAGGTGAAGGTGGTTGTAGTGAAGAACCAGACGCAACAAAGGAAGGAGGTAGATGGAAAACTTTGCCTCCTTGTGGAGATGGAGTCTGACTTCAAGGTGGTGGTGGACGATATGAACATGGTGATTATGTCAGTGGTGCTCCTGATTATGACTGTGATGGTAACTATGATGTGCAGATACAAACAGTAACTCAAAAGGTGACAATTGCATATGCAGATTGTGATGGTGATGTGATGTTCAGACGTAGACCAAGGTGATGGTGATCATCAAGTTCATATGCAAATCATGATCATGAAGTGAATTTCAGATGCACATGCATAAGTGGATGGTGAGTTAAAGCACAGATGCATTGTGATTTGGATACGATTTTAAGATGCTGAGACACACATAGATGCAGAATATGGTGATGGTCAAATTTAGATGAAGACGATGATGGTCAAGTGAAGTGCAGATGTAGATATCGGTTGTGATGGTTATATGAAACAAAGATTCAGATGTAGGTGTAGATGCACATGATGATGATGGTGAAGTGTAGATATAGATGGTACTGGTATAGTGGATTGCACACGTAGATGAAAATGGCGATGGTGAAGTGAAGTACATACTTGAATGCAGGTTGTGATGGTGATGTGAAGTACATATGTATATGACCGTGGTGATGGTCAAGTACATATGCAGACGGTGATGGTGATGTATTATAATGTCATCTGTACCAGGGACTGGTGATGCATCCATAGGTCAAGATGGGGTCCAACTACCCCTCCCTTTAAGGGTAAGAGTATTGTGTCCATGTATTGCATAGTGTGTTGACGAAGGGATGTACATAAGTGTGTTATACTGAAAGAACCCTCTTGCACATTGTACCGCAAAACAACATGATTATACACTCGTGAACACTTTAGCGTGATGGCTAGGTGTACACCCGGATGCATTCCTTCAACATATTATCGTTTTTGAAAGGGGGGCCGAGGAGAGGGGAGCAATGATCACATCAAATACAAGTGACATTACAAAATGTACATTTATGTGCACTTTGGATGGTCCACGAGATACATACCCAGGTGCACTCTTTCAATACACTAGCAACAATCGGGAAGGGAGTGTGCGTAAACATCACAAAAATTTTACCACACGTGTCTGTAGCATAACATATCGTATGCATTTTTTAGATTCACCACATTATGATGAATTCTATCAGCATTCACATTGGTATATGAATGCATTGTATTTCTGATGAAGATAAATTCATGGACTTATAGTACGAAGTGTAGTATAAAAATATAAATTGCTTGTTGTTTCTTCATTATTGCATAAACAAAATCATTCTAAAGATTTGATACTCATATGAAATAGTTTATCAATTATTTATGCTGGTACATAAGAAACATCACAGGAGACTACATACAAATGTCTGTCTGTGTGCACGTAATAAGGTGTATGAAAAACATACCATTAACCATGCCTCAACTTTGGGAGACGAGGAGGATGTGTTGTCAGAAACTGCCCCCAGGGTGGAGGCAGTTCCAACGTGGCCCCGTCGGGTCTGCGCTTGGTGTTCACGGCTACTTTTGTGTGTGGGTTCTGAGTCTAAGCGTGAGCTTTCTGGTCGCCTCACGCTATGTTTCTGGGAGTGGAAGGGAGTTGTGAGACAGTCAATTTTATGAAGGGAACAAATAATTTTGCATTAGTTTCTATACATGGGCATGATCCGAACATTTGTAGGGCTATTTGTGAGCTCTCGAGCGCACAGAACCGTGCGCGATTTAGATCAACGTAGCTCCCGCTATGTCAGCCAAAGCGCGACACCCCAATCCAGATTCTCAGTTGGCGGCGCACGCTATGTCGCTCGCCGAGGCGCCATCACACATCAAGGATCCATCAGAACTCCATTATGGAGCCGCAGATGTCCCTACACGTAGTGGCAGTGCGAATAGCGCCATTGGGATCTGTTTCGATGAGTGATTCATCGAGTTTGGCGATGGAGATTGATGTGGTTCGAAACCTGTTTGCGGACCTACAGTCGGAACAGAATGTACTACGGAATTTCTGATTCCGAGCCAGAAGTTTGGCGAAGTCCCTTAGTAAGAGACTGCACTACTGACATCCGGCGGATCATTCACCGGACGCCGCGGTAGCCTTTCTGGAGCAAAATTTACAGATAGACATTTGTTACTTGGTCGATTATTCACCGGAAGTCAAGTTGCGGCCGGCTCCTACAGCCGCCGCGCATACCCCAACTTTGGAAGCTCATATCTCCCTTGTTACTTGCCCGATTCCGGTGAAACAACTTCCAGGGGCAATCCTCCGATTTAGGATCCGAGCAATCCTCAAGCCACTAGATCCAACTGGAAGGATTTTCCTCGCTCTGGCGATTCGCCGACGCCACCTGGCACCACATTTGGGCATGCCGAGGGGCAAACCTTCAATATGTGTTTCCTCTATGCTTCTATTCACTAGAGGAAGGCGTGCTTCACATGTCTTCCTATGCAGCAATGACTAAGTTCCACCACTTTACTCCTATCTGATTTTGGCAATGTATAATGCAGAACTGTTTTGCATATGTGGCAATTGTGACGATGAAGCACAATGTTACATGGACGCAAGGAGTTTCTTTGTTGATGCATTCCACCTTCGCTCCCATTGTAGCCCAAATGTATCTCGAGCAAGGGGCAATTTAATGTACTTGTGTATCAATGCACTTATGTACGGTATTGTGTGCATTCACAATACAATCCTGGGAACACTCCTCCAATACTAGAAAAAATACACAGGTATTTTGTTTCGTTGTGTACAAGCTACACATCCCAATACACTCCCCCAATACACTTAGGGAGTGTGTGGGGGGTCTCAACGTACCCCCTCTCCCAAAGTTGAGAGTGCATTGGAGGAGTGAATTGGAGAGTGTATTGCGGGGTTGATGTCTTCAGGAACTTGTGTAGCTATGGAGATATAACATACAAAATACACAGGAAAACCTTTTCTTTGTGTTCTAATTACACATTCTAATGCAATCCCCCAATGCACTCAGGGGTTTGGATGGGGGCCTTGATGCCACCCCCCTCCTCAGTCATGAGTGTAGTGGGAGGGTGTATTGGAGAGTGTATTGGGGGATTGGTCTTTTTATGCACTTTAACACTATGCAGAGATAACGTACAAGAAAAAACAAGTGTTGTTTTTTTTGTACCATCTACACATCCCAATACGCTCCCCAATACACTTGGGGGTTTGGAGAGGGAAGAGGCACGACGTCCCCCCCTCCAAAGTTGCGAGTGTATTGGAAGGGTGTATTGCAGAGTGTACTGGGGGGTTGGTATTTTCATGCACTTTTGTATTCTACAAAGAAAATGCATGGAAAACACACAAGTCTTTTCTTCTTTGTGCACCAGCTATACATCCCAATACGCTCCTCTAGTACACTTGGAAAATTTTGGGAGGGAAGGCTCAACGTCACCCTCCATCCAAAGTCACGAGTGTATCAGGAGGATGCTTTGGAGAGTGTACTAGAGGTTTTGTGTTTTCATGCATCGTGTCTTCTCTAGAGATAAAGCATAGAAAATACACACCTATTGCCACGGGGATGATTGTTGTTGCAAGGGAAAACGGTCTTAGGCCAAAAGTGACATTCTCTTGGAGTTGGTTAGTGGATAGAAATTTGAGAAGGAGATTTTTCTATCGAAGGCGTGCTTCCGATGTTGGGAATATGTCTCTGTAATACATAGGTTGGGTTTTGAACGTGTCCTTTTCCACCATAATTGTGTTTACTGGGGAATCTAGCCTTTTTTATGTAGGCCATTGAGGCCTTGAGTAGAGAGAGGGTGGAATCCGATGTTAAACGTATTCCCAGGGTATGTAAGAACACATGCCTAAAATACGGGTGGGGACTTTGGGTATCATAAAGGGACAGTGATGTGGTGGTGGGGAGTGAGTATCCAAATAATAAATGTAGAGTGTTTTGGGAGTTGATACGTTGGCATGTAAAACGTGTACAGATGTGGATGTAGCATGTGATAATATTCATTTGTACATGGGATCTTATGATGAAAATTGTGTCATGAGCATAGCTCACAAACGTTTACAATTGTGCTGGTTCTTTATAAATGATTTTGGGGAACTGTTCACGATTGGATCCGACGATTCGTGCTACGCTAATCTACGTGGAAGAGAAAACTTGTCGGATGGCCTTGCAAATTGCTATTTCACTTGGCAAAGAAGAGGAAAGGTATAAATGGAGAGCACGTGTTCTTGGAGATTCATTTAAATACGAGTGGTGGATATTGAATACCATGAGTTCAATCTGTTAGCCGATTTCGTGATTGGAAACTTGTGATGGTAAAACATCAAGTTTGAAAAGGAGGGAAACACGTGTAATATGGAATGTGTAGTGAGTGTCATTCAATGAAAAACAGAGAAGCAACAGATTGCACACATATGATTGAGAAACACATATGAGTTATTGTTAGAGTAACTCAAGGAGCACGTTTTGTGTGAATTCACAACGTAACTGGCAGACTCGAGGAACCTTGTCAAGAATCCAGAGGGTTCAAACATGTGGACATATGCTAAAAAAGATTGAGCTTGAATGTGAAGTCGCACAGATATGGCATTGCCATATTTTGTGATGCTTTTGTAAACCATCCCAAGAGGTGGTAAATTATTCAAGAAATTATGTAATGGGACACAATAAACGAGGGTACTTGGCATGAATAGCTTAAAAGTATTGGCATAAGAGGTCTAGAATTCCATGCAAAGTACTCTACAACCATAATGACAATCATATCCATACATGAAGTTTATGTGTTGAATATAAACAAAAAATCCTTCTAGACTTGACGTCCCAACAGATCACAACGTAATGGTAGATTCATGGCAAGGTTCAACAGTCATTGCGGTCGCTTTGCTCTATCAATGCAGATCGTTGATGTCAAAAGTACTGAAATCCACATCCTTCTCTAATTTGATAGGTGGTGGCCGGGGTACCTCCTATCAAGGGGTAGTAACTATGGGAGTGTCACTTGTGTTATGCCAAGAAGGACATGGTTGGTGAATAAATTGAAGTTGGAAAGTAAAGGGCATTGCGGGGGAATGGAATTCCCAATAACTTCAAGTATAGCAACAAATGCTTTCTATGACAAGTGGCAAGTACATACATATAAAGTGAGGAAACAAGATTAAGGCATATTCATAATCTTTGACGCTCAAGGTAAGCGACAGGTTTAATGCCTTGTTGTGAGTGGATGCTTTGTGAAAGTTTTTTTTTAAGTTGAGCGTTTAAACGGCAGGGAGGTCCAACTTTATTGATTTTAGCGTCATCAAGAAGTCAAGCAAATAGTATTAAAATACCCATATGGTTTGTGGCATTTACCTCAACCTTTCAAGAAATTGGTTGAACATGTCATACTCTTTTAGACCATAAAAATGAGGTAAGAAAACCCTGTAAAAAAATACAAAACTAATTGGCTTGGCATTCCCAAAGATGGTACCAAGTGAGACAAAACAGTAAGTGGAAAATGTAAGGTCTTGAAATGTTACAAAGTATAGCTTGATGCTAGCTAAACAAATTGTCAAAGGGATGATTGAAATGTCTCAAGTTGCCTCAGGGATCCTAGCTATTGTGTGATATGCTATAGCATATGCGCTTGATGAGACACTTAACAACTTTGCAATGTCATGTTGTTCTATGGATATCTTCAAATTCATACTCCATATCCTCCTACAGTTCAATACATGATGATGGATGCGCTTCTTTGCCAGGGAAGTGGTTGCTACAATCCAGACGTTGGCGACACCCAACATTTACAGTCATACGAGTGCATTTAGGCACAATCACTTTGGGTCTTAGTTTTACTCTACGATGCCCTCACAAACTCATTTTTTTTAGCATGAGGAGGATGAAATCACTCGAACTCACTTTTGTGTTATTTTGATGTTTGTCTGCTCCTTTCTCACATGTCTCTCCCAAATATCACAAAAATATTAGTGTTGGATGTTGTCTGCCTACATGTTTGTTTGAGCTATACATATGTACTCGAGTTGATTTTAGTTTGCCATAAACCACCCCAGAGAGATATTCTTCCATACGTGTAGAGGTTGCTACCTTCTTTGCAAGCCTGGCTGTTGGTAACTTGAATATCCAGTTAGTACCACGTGGCTTGCATGGAGTGAAAAGGAGTTGTTTGAGTGTCTGATTGGTCAACTCAGTTGTCCTGTCCATTTGAGGATGGAAGGTCTTCATCATACTGTCATTGTATGTTAGCAACAATTTGGAAAAACTACCACAAATCATCTTCATTGATGTTCATGGAGTAGGAGGTGCCATGGAGTCAGGCATCATTGTTGATAAAGAGTCACACTATTTGCTCAGTGGTGACTGCTATTGTCGGTTGGGTGGACTGTGACATATTCAAGAACCAAATAACCACCACGAGTGTTCCATCAAACTATTTTGGTTTGATAGAAAAAACCCATCACAAATTATACAAATTTGGCCGAGTATGGCTCCTATTGTACCGTTAGCAGTCAAAGCAATTACGGGGTTTGGTTCATCTTTGTTAATATCATTTACACACATAACGCTGATTTCTATTTTGTCCAACTACTAGTACCCTACTGCTCCATGCATTTTAATCTGCCTTTTTATTTACTCTTCAAGAAGCGAAAAAATTTCATTGAATGGAATCTAAGTATCAAATCATTGAACATAAATTCAGCCAATGTGAGATTGCATGCATAGTTCAAAACCTCTATCCGTCATATTTGTCAAATGCATGAGTATAAAAGGACATCGTCCACCTCAATTTGTTGACATTGAAGTACCAGCTGAGGAAATGTTTGACCACTTGGACCACTAAATGTATTAAAAAACAAACTAGTTCATCTAAATCATGGACCTCAAAACCAGAAAGTTTAGAAACGTTAAATTCAATGAGCAAATCAAGGGTACTTTGTGAGTTCCTTAAGCATCTTGTCGTTTTCAGTGTGTCAGTCTTCACCAGTCTTTGGAACTCCTTCGATAACATTGTTTAAAGTTTGACATTTGATGGTACAATGACTGAGAGGGTGAATTGCAACCACTTTGCGGATTGGATGAAATCCTTGGTCATCTAGCCAAAACTACACTGCTCGAGGGTCTCCAACCCTCAAGCCATCCCGTCCAACCACTTTCAGGCCAAGGACTCCCACTTTATCTACGTGGCGCTGGTCGCATGTTACATTTCTCCCCACTAAGAGTGAGCCATCCTTGGCACCTGCACATTGGAATGGAATCACGTCGCTCTGATACCATCGTAGCAAATTGGATGGAGTCATTGGTGGAATAGGCCAAAGCCGTGATGCTTCAGATCTCCGAAACTCAAGCCATCCCGTCCAACTACCCACAGGTGAGGGACCCCCACTCGATCCACATGGCATCGGTCCCACGTTACATGTGGTCACCTTTTCTCCACCTAAATGTCCTCGTTGGAGAATCAGTCAGATAGCCACTCAGATGTGTTCACAGCCAAGACGTAGTCCATCATTGGATGTGTCAATCACAAGGCAAGCACTGGAGTTAGCATGCTCCCCAAAAGATTACTGTTTTTTTTTCATTGTCACCGCCATTCCACTCAGTGGTTTTGATAGTGATGCCTAAGAAAGGCACCAACACCTTGGTGTAACCCAATGAAATGTACGATAATATTTTCCTACTCCTAAAATTACTTGACATCTCAAATAGTCGTGCATGTAGCCCAAACAATGATTGCCACCACCCTTTCAATCCCATCATGATCTGCATTTTGGTGATAGTATAGCTCAAGAACTTGATCGAACTATGATTATTGGTTACTTTAAAAAAACTCAACAAATGATGTATTATCATATAACTACGAGGACTTCTGTGAGGTTTCAATGATGCTCCCCTTGCATACGACTTCACAATATTATGTGTTCAATGTGGATGACAACAAAGTGATAAGGTACTTAGGACAAATGTTTGTTTCCATCATATATGGTGTTAGGGAACTTGCAAACCTGAATGAAATAACCATAGACTCAAAGTTTCCATAGTAAGTTTATTTTTTTATTTCTCAATGTAATTATTGGATATGCGGGCCCGATAATAACCACTTTGTATGATGATTTTGGTGAAAATCCTTGTCCCTCAGAGCTGGTATAACAGACGCCCACTCGTCGAAGAGGGTAGAAGTTATTCGTGGTGTATCACTTGATGCTCAATGGTCCACGCACACCCACCTCTTACTAGTACTCTTATCAATCAGTTTCACTGGCATTGCATATAGCGGCATCGTTGGAGAGATAAGCCCTTGTCCAAGCGTCTCGTGCAGGCGTTGGTTGAGCTTGTTCAGCTGGTGGTCACTCCTCCAGTACGTTCCTTTGAACATTAAATTCGTCTTAGGCTTCAAGCGGGTTGGATGTTTTTTACATTATTGAGATGAATTTCTCACCTCCATTCATCGATGAAGATGTATCTAGAATGGTTTATTATAAACTTTCTCCTCTAGAATAAATGTAAATGTTGTGAGCATTGTTTTCAATGGGGTTGTTGATTTAATTACACCAGCTATTGTGATCTCATCCTCTTTTCAAAATTCAACATGATTGCCATCCACGCGCTCCTCATTGCAAGTATTACTTCACCACAGTTAGAGGTGTCAATGTTGTGCGTCATTAGGTAGTTGTTGTGTATTATTCAAATGATTCTTCCTTTGCTGTCTTCTATAGTTACTATTACATCCTAGGTAGCTTGATTGGTTGTTGGTGTCACATCCTGCCATTATTTCTTTCAACACCACTCTTCCAGTCTACTTGCGTATTGTGCTGGCACATGAGATATTTCACGAGGAAGAATTTGTGATCACTATTTGGTGAAGATATTCATATGAACCGAGGGCCTTCCGATGTAATGGTCACAAGCCAATCCCTTGGAATGAATCCCCTACTAGAAATCCATTCACGTGTGGCCAATACCAAAGGTTCTGCACGACCCTCTCCCGAAAGCAATACAAATGCTAGTGACCGAGACTCGTGTCGTGTGACTCTCTAAGTGGCGTTTACACCAAGGTGCGTTCCGAAAGACCTATACGATTGAATAAATGTGTGTAAGGAAATACCTAGAGCCAAAGAAATTTGATCAAATAATGAATCCTTGGAATTGATAGACTAGTACAAGGCAATGTATGGAGTCTTTGGTAATATTGGAATGCCTAAAACAACCCATAGGCTTCCTTTTGTACCTGGCCCTATGGGCCTACCGAGAGCCCTTCGGCACTCCAAAGCCCTTTGCCGAGGCACAATGGTACAAACAATACATGCATTGTGTATTGCTCATTTGAGCTTCCTAATTTATAAAAGAACGCCTCAATCCATGGATGAATGGCTGAGTTATGGTCATTTGCATGCTCCATGCATGATTGCCATTGGCAGCACTACGAGTGGGGGTCACGAGCGCCCAAAGCACCCTTGCTTGCAAATGTGCCTCCAGCCTTCATGTCAATGTTCCAATGGCCCCTAATGAATATCACACCATTGGCTAAGGTTTCAACCAGGGGCCCTTTGGATTGAGTTTGCAAGAAATGCAATCCGCCGTGCTCGGGGTCGAATCAACATGTCTCTTATTTTCCAAAGGTGCGCTTTCCACCTTTGTATAGTCATACATTTCTCTTCCCTGCACTAAATGACCCAGTTCTCCAGTCAAATTTACATATTTTTTCACTTCAAATATAATGGGAACATCAGGACATGTAGACAAGGTCATTGTGATGGAGTAATTACCGCCTTGACGGGCAGCCCCTATAACACTCTACATTAATGTATTGTGCAGTTCCTAGAGTTTGCAGTTGGATAGATTCATGAAGTCAATGATAATGAATGTTTAACCATTTATTCCTGTAAAACATCCATTTTTGGATACTTGAATAAACCTATAAATCATTTCATTCTTGATAAACTTTGAAAGTCTCCCACATACTATCACTAGTATTGCTATGCAACTTTCAAAACACCTCAATGGTACCCATAGCAGTACATGTACTTGGTCCTCCTCGTGCCCCTTGTCAAACGTTGTGATCTCTAGATGCCTTGCCAAAATTTTTCATCTATAAAATCCTTATTTCTAGTATTTTGAGCTCTTTTGACTTGCAATTGGTTAGTGTATGTTCTTTGAACAACCAGGAGCTCCAACGTATGCTGTCATCCACCATTTCTTGACCATTCACATCTTTGTTATTGTGAACTACAACATGTTGTTGACATTTTCCAATATTCATGTGAGATGTTGCCTGCCTTTCCACAAGGCAGGTGGAGTCATTGGTTTTGTTGATTTTTGGCGCATATCACCACCAAAGTGAAGGTTCCATTCAACTTAAACCTTTCCCTGCCATGGTAAGAGGCAAGACTTTGGTGTCACCAGCTCTTACATCACTAAATCAAACTTTTTAAATCTGCATTATGAATGTGACCTGTTACTGTGAACATGTGCAAAAGGGCCCACCTGCAAGTAAAGTATTTCTAGTACTTACTATATTTCATGTTTGGGGCCATTGTTGTATTGGAAAGGGAGCTATTTGGAGGCGATGTCACTGCTTGCGATGACCTTAGAAGGATATCGCACGTACTTTCTCACACTTGTCTACTGAAATCATTGTTATAGATTGTAGTATCATACGTTTGACTTCTTGGTCAGCTTCTCAAAAGGTTAAAAAATACTACACACAAAATTCTTCATGTCTATTTATGGATTTATCTAATCTCGCCACATCAGATTGATCCAATTGAGAGATACAATGCCTATGGTCAACAATGTGAGATAGGCTACACGGGCCATATATTCAATGTCCTTTTGATTGGACCACCAACGTTATGTTGTGGTGTATAAAATTCAGGCTAAAAGAGCAATTGTTTCTTTGATTCATTGATCCCATACGTGGTGAAGTAGACCTCCAGTTTCATAAGCACCACCAATTGTGATCTAGATATCTATCAATCTATCTATCTAACTAGAGTTGGCAGCAGTGGTACGCGAGAGTGGAATGGGTGGGGTGACAGTCAAGTACCCAGGCTTGCTACCGGAGGGGCGCCCGAATATCACATGCTTTGACCCGGCCACAGGTCACACACTCGTGATGGATGTGGTCATCACTGACACGCAACCGTCGAGTCTGAGGAGGAGGTCGGTGGAGTGGCCGGGAGTGGCACTGGAGGATGCGGTGAGGACAAAGGAGAGAAAATATGGACGGTGGTGAAGCAAGGCAGAGCGCAATCATATGGATTTTGTCTTCCCTACGATGGACACATTAGGGGCCTTTTCACGAGGACCCGGCAAGGTATTGCGGACGTCATCGAAGGTGACCAAGCGGAGGTTGGCCCGACAAGGAGGTATTGCGGGAGTGTTGGTTCCATTGTCCGCCCTCCTCAACCAGCACAAGGCAGTACCCCTTCAGCGAACACATGCGCAGAAGTTGCAACAGCAGGCCACGGAGCGCATTGCGGACACTTCTCTTAACCAGGACATCGCCAGGGCATGGAGAATGCTGTACAGGAGAGAAGAGGGACTATCTACGGCAGATCTGTGCTTTGTGGAGCGGGGATAGATGGATAGGATGAGCTTGGCTTCATCGCGTGTGTGAGTTCATGGCTATGTTCTAGAAATTCCATTGTGTACTTCTCCTCCGAGTGGCTTTTGTGTCATTTGCTAATTCAAATGTTGTGGAGAACTCGGAACCTGCATGTGCCATGTAAACTCTCAATGCATTGAATTCGATTGATGTATTTATCTATCTACCAATCTATCTATATATCTATCTATCTATCTATCTTTCTTTCTATCTATCTATCTATCTATCTATCTATCTATCTATCTATCTATCTATCTATCTATCTATCTATCTATCTATCTATCTATCTATCTTTCTATCTATCCATCCATCTATCTATCTATCTATCTATCTATCTATCTATCTATATGTCTATCTATCTATCTATCTATCTATCTATCGGACAACAGAGCCGCGGGCGGCGGCGTCGCAGGGGGCTCTCAAACGGGCTTCCAAAGGGGGTGGTCCCGGACAGCCCAGGTTCCGGGGCCACGTCAGAGTGGGCCTGCTACATCTGCAGGTCTCTGCGGTCCCGGCGAACCGGGTTTTGCCACGTGTCGTGCCTCAGCGGCTGCACACGCCACGTCATCAACCCGCCCACGTCACCCGCACCTACCGGGCAGTACATGGCATCGTTTGAAGCGCGGAAGATACCGGCGGGTAGCCCTTGGAGAGGGCTCCACACCGGGACCACTCCNCTATCTACCAATCTATCTATATATCTATCTATCTATCTATCTTTCTTTCTATCTATCTATCTATCTATCTATCTATCGGACAACAGAGCCGCGGGCGGCGGCGTCGCAGGGGGCTCTCAAACGGGCTTCCAAAGGGGGTGGTCCCGGACAGCCCAGGTTCCGGGGCCACGTCAGAGTGGGCCTGCTACATCTGCAGGTCTCTGCGGTCCCGGCGAACCGGGTTTTGCCACGTGTCGTGCCTCAGCGGCTGCACACGCCACGTCATCAACCCGCCCACGTCACCCGCACCTACCGGGCAGTACATGGCATCGTTTGAAGCGCGGAAGATACCGGCGGGTAGCCCTTGGAGAGGGCTCCACACCGGGACCACTCCGGCTCCGCCACGTGGCACACAGAGGGAGCGAGCAGCAAAAAAAGCCCGGCGGATTGCATTTCCGCCGGGCCATGGCGGGCCCGCTCTGCCTCCATGGTGAACCATTCTCGGCGAGAGCGGGCCCGTTGGATAGCCCTGGTCGAGGGCTTTCCAACGGGCCCACTCCCGTCCTGCCACGTGGCGGGAGGGGTGAGCGAGAGGGAGAAAAGGGAGGCGGCAAGCCCCTCAAGGGGGGGTTGGGGGGCACCCACGACGGGCTGCCACCCCACGCGTGCCGGCCGGGAGCCTCCACGCAGCAGGCAGCAGCGGGGAGGGAGCCGCCGCCACCCCCTCTCCCTCCGCTCCTCGCCCCAATCCCTCGGTTGGGGGGAGAGGGGGGGGAGGTGGTCAGTGGGGGGAGCAAGCGCAATGCGGCCGGCGGGAGCGAGGCTCAACCGCCGGCCACCAGACGGCGGACGACGGAGGAGGAGGGGGGGAACGGCAAAGAGGGGGCCACCTGGCCGATCGATGGCCCAGAAGCCGGCTCCCTTGGGCCGTCGATCTGGGCCATCGGCGAGAAAAGAGGGGGGGGGGGGTCCCCTCTCGCTTCCCCTTCGAGTGGAGCTTCCACCCGGTGGAGGGCCTCGATTTTCTCGAGGTACCCACCCGGAGGGGGGGTTCGCGAAATACCCAAAGGGGGTATTTCTGGAATACCCGGGGTACCCGACAACAACCGAACTCCTGCCATCAGCGAAACCAACTCCAACGGCGCCGATTTTTACACCAAAAAATCCGAAAAAAAATTTGAGCACATCATCCCATTTCAGGGAACCCCCAGGCTCCTGCCCTCATCTCCATCACCTCCAACAAAAAAACCCCCCCTCCAACCACCCACAACCCCGCCGACGGAGGCCTCGACGGTCGAATTCAAGGGGGTGGAAAAACCAAAACCACCACTGCGGCCAGCTCGCAGCAGGTACAAGACGACGGGGAAAGGGCCACGGAGTCGGCGAAAGAAGCAGGCAGAGATCCGAGCAGCAGAGCAGGAGAGGGCACAATGACGGGCGGTCAGCGGGGCGCGACAGCAGGCGGCACCGGGCTTTGCAGAGGCGAAGCAAGAGCTACAGCAGAAGAGGGGAGAGAGGGAAGGTAGCCCCACGACGAGTATGGAGGCGGACCGAGAAAAGGTCATACTTGGGAGTCAAGGCAAGGAGGACAGAGGGGAGAAGGATGCAGCACGTAGGAAGGAGAAAATGGGAGAGACAGGAGGGATACAGGCCAGTGGGACACCGAGTGAGACTAAGGAATGGCAGGACCACGGTATGGAGGACGGGACTGGGGAGGGACGACAGTCTGCCAGGAGCGGAAAGGGAAAGGGGAACGGCGAGAAGGCGAGCGGACAAGAAGACACAAAGGTTGAGGGAGTGAGGGAGGAGGCTGCGCTCTTAGGGAGGGGCCAGGAGGAGAAAGACGAGGACCGGAGGAAGACAACGGGAGCTGACACAAGCCGAAGCGGAGTAGAAGGAAAGGGCCCAGAAAGCCCACCCCAACGGGAAGACCGCCGCGACCAACGAGGGTGGGTAGGGATGGCGCAAAAACTATGGGAGGAGGTGGTCTTAGCATGCGGGGCGATGCAAGAGGACACCAGAGAAAGGATCCGAGGGTTGTTCCTCCGGTACGACAAAGTCATGGACGGCCACTTCAGCAGCCTCCAGGGTCAGACGGATGCCCTCCGACAGGAACTGCAACGGGTCCAGGTGGCACAGACAGTGTCAGACTCGCACGTGCAAGAGTTATAGGAGGCTACGCGCGAGGTGCAAGCGGTAGTCACAGCCCAGGCAAGGGGGAGGGAGCAGGACCGGCTGGAGGACGAGCGAGCGCGACGGGAGGTCGTAAGGGGATGTAAGACTTTGCGCAATGTGGCACTGGGTGTGCTCGACCAGCAGCAGAGAGGACTCGGGGAGATCGCGGGAGCGCTGACTGTTCAATGGGCACTGTCTCAGAAAACTGACCACGTGAGTCAAGGTTTGGAGAACAGAGTAGCAGAATTAGAGGGACGGGGCCTAGCACAACGAGTCGACGTGGAGATGGCCGATGGAGCAGACGGAGAGGAGTGGGTGATTAGGACTGGGGAGACACACATGGAAATGACGACAGGGCCCATGGAGACAGGATATGGGGGAGAAGCACCGCAATCGACCGAGGGGAGTGGAGGAGAGGAGAAGGATGCAGGAGGGGAGACAAGCGGGAAGGTCCCTAGTGATAGGGGCCATAGAACCCAAGGGAGTGGGGGGAGCGGAGGGAGCGAAGGGAGGGCGGTCGGAGCAAGCGGATCAGGCGCAGGAGGTGACGAGGAGGAGGGGGAGGACGGAAGGAGGAAGGAGAGACAGGGGGCGAAGAGGAGGAGGAGGAGAAAGGAGAGGAAGAGGAAGAAAAAGGAGAGGAAGAGGAAGGGACCCGAGAGGAGAGGCAAGGAGAAGAGGGTGCGAGGGGCCGCCCACCAAGGGGAGACACAGGGCCAACACTGGCCATAGTACCATAGACGACAGAGGGGGCTGGAGGGCGGATCATGGTGCAGGACAGGCCGGCAGGGGCGCGAAAAGTGCGCATGAAGATGGGGGCGAGGAGACGGCGCGGGCGTGGGAGGGCTGAGGAAGGCAAGTAAGCTCTGGGTCCAGGGGAGGGAGCGATGGATGCGGGGAGTCGGAAGGAGGCAGGTGATCACGAGACAGACCGAGTGCCACCGGGCACATCAGAGATGGGCGCCGCAGCGGAGGGAGGGGGAGAGGCACCGGGGCGAGAGGGATCACAACCCTCACCTGAAGAGATAACCAGCGGAGCAGCTGTGAGACACACCCGAGGGGTGGATCGACTATTACACACGGAGGAGGGATTGAGGCCAGCACAGGCAACGAGCGCTACAGGCAGGAGTGGGGACGACATCACGCGAACACAGGGGACAGAGAGCGGAGGACTCCTCTCACGATGGGGCCCGCCATGGAAGTGCCCTTGGATGGGATGCGAGTTTACGGGAAAAAGCAAGCGGTCGATGAGTGGACACTGGGGCTACCGCCATCGAGGCTACTGCTTGAGGTCGGCGCTCCAGGGCGTTCAGCGACGGCTCCAGGAGGGGACAGCAGAAGTGCGCGAGGGAACTCACCGTATGGAGGGGGCCACCAGGAGGGGGGATCAGGACGAGGACGCCAGCGAGCGACGGGAGTGGATGGCAGGGCGATAGGCACTAGGAGCTGGCTTGGCAGACCCGGAGCAGATCCTTGGGATGGATGGTTGGCAGGCCGAACGGCGGAGGATTCAGGAGCGACGGGCGGCACAGCGAGAGGCGCGTCGGGTACGGCGAGTACGGGGACAGCGCGCCCAGCGCGAGCGAGCCCATCGCGAGAGGGAGCAGAGCCAGGAGAGGGAGTCCTCCTCCCCGGGAGAACGGCTACAAGGGGAGCAGCCAGGTGACGGAGCAGGTGGAGGAGGACATCCACGGGGAGACGGTGAGTCCCCGAGGAGACCACGGGAGGGACGCGACCACGACCATGGGCCCAGGGTTCAGGGGAGCGTGGGAGATGATGCAGACACAGAGGCAGGACGGTTTCTCCGAGAGTTGTTCCCCCTGACACCACCAGAGAGAAGGGGAGAGAGGGGAGCCGTGGGACCGGAGGGCCACAGGCGAGACCGAGAGTCGGAGGAGGGTCTGATGACGGAGAGGGACATGGGACAGCGACAACAGCGAGAGGTCGTTGGACCGGGAATTGGGGGTGGAGGTATAGCAGTGGCCAGACAGCTGGAGAGAGAGACTACCAGAGACCAGCCTCGGGTGAGAGGAGTGGCGACACGTGCGACAGGAGGGCCTGGAGGAGGAGCACGGGAGGGCACAACCGTGAGAAAGGGGGGATCGAGACCGTCGGCAGTAGCACCAGAGGGTGCCCAGAGAGGTAGGGGAGACAGCCACCAGGGCACCACAGGCACAGGCGAGCAGCAGCAACGGTCGGGGGCTGACGCGGGTGGGGAGCAGAGCGGTGGCCAGCGATGGGAGAGGTTGTGACGGTGGGCAGAGGGGTTGGAGTGGGGCCGACTGTATGGGGCAGAGGTACTCCCTCCTTTCATCTACTCGCGAGTCCCAACAGGCGCGTTGGACTCAATACGGGCAGCGGTGGCAGTCCCCTTGGTGAGGTGCACATCCCACCCCATGGATGCTGCAGGACCCCTGCTCCTCCAGGCGATGCCGAGCCTCATCGGGGGTGCTCAGATACTGAGTGGGTGAGATCACTGACGACCCGGTTCCTCCAAGGACAGTGGGAGGAGTTATGGGGAGAGGCCGTCGCGCATGCTCGGCCGGCAGGTCGCGCACCACCACCACGGCGCCTGCGTCACAGAGAGGAGGAGGCGAGGGAACAGCGACTACAGAGGGTGGTGACCAAATTCCACCGAGGGAACACGTCAAAGGCATGCAATGCCTTGGACAATACCTCCTTGGCACCGCCCGGACCAGAGGTATTGGCGCAACTACAGGCGAAGCACCCGGCAAAGGAGCGGCCGACACCAGCATGGGTAGCAGAGGCAGCGAGGCGAGCCCCTACTGGGTTCCTTGATGGGGATGGAGTGCGGAAGGCTCTACTGGACAGCAGCAGAGGCACGGCGGCAGGGCCATCAGGCCTTACTTTGGATCATCTTCGACAAGTCATGGTGGGAGACGAGCGGCTCACGAGGTTTTTGGCACAGCTACTCGCCTCTCTATGTCGAGGACGGCTCCACCCCACAGCTCGGGGCTTTCTTACAGCAAGCAGGCTCATCGCGCTAGCGAAGCCCGATGGTGGGGTACGCCCGATCGCTGTGGGAGAGGCGATTCCACGCCTGCTTTGGAGATGGATGGTCAGTACAGGGAGGAGTGAGATGGAGAGAGCATTGGCGCCGTTGCAGCAGGCGGTGGGAGTGTCGGCAAGGGGGGACACGGTGATCCACACCATCATGGAGCAGCTGGACCAACAGGCGGAGTGGGGGTTGCTGAGTATTGACGTAAAGAACGCTTATAACTCGGTTGAGCGAGCAGCCATCTTCGAGGCAGTGCGGGCGAGGGGATTCGAGCAACTCCTCCCAGCACTGGCCCTCTTTTACGACCAACCTTCGGAGCTATACTATCAAGGGGGGTCCCAACCATGCGTGCTCCAGTCGGAGAGGGGGGTGCGACAGGGAGATCCTATCAGCCCCTTCCTCTATGCCTTGACGCAGCAGGACGCACTGGAGGCAGCACAGGCAGCGATGGGAGGGACTGGCCGGGTGCTGGCGTACTTGGACGACACGTACTTGCTAGGCCCAGTGCAAGAGCTTGAGGCAGCGTTCACTGCGCTGTAGGGAGGATTGGCTGCGGTGGGGATGGAGGTTCAGCCTCGCAAATGCCAGCTATACCTACCGGCGGGGGTGGGCCAGGCGCCGGGGAGCATTGCGGTGGTCCCGCGAGCGACGGAGGGGATGGTGATCCTGGGGTGTCCAATCGGGACAGAGGAGTTCTGTCGAGCGCGGCTTGATCTAGCAATCCACGAGGTGGAGGAGATATTGGAGACGCTCGTCGACATGCCAGATGCCCAGGCCGCATTCAGCATCTTGAGGGAGTGTACCACTTGCAGGCTGCAGCATCTCACGCGACTGACGCCTCCATCAGAGTGGTGGACCAGCCGGCTGCAGCGATTTGACGAGAAGGTGGGGGGTTGCATCCGCCGACTGGTGGGACTGAACGAGGTGCAGGGGATCAGAGAGCGGCGGGCAGTGGCCCACGCTCAGCAGCAGGCGCGGCTCCCGATCCGGCTGGGAGGGCTTGGCTTAACGGGAGTGGGGGACCTCGCACCCCTCTCGTTCGTATGCAGCCGCATGCAGTCTTGGCGGTGAAACGTCTCCTCCACCCACGAGGCCCTGGGGACAACGGAGAGGGTGAGGGAGGAGTACGGAGACCATGGATGACGGGGACGTTTACAGAGCTACGAGAGAGGGCGCTGCAAGGATTCCCAGATGCAGTGAAAGCAAAGGTCCCACAGCTGGCGGAGTGTGAGCAGGGGAGTCCCAAGCGCCTCTTCCAGGACTTGTCAGACGCCGTCTATGAGTGGCAGCTGGGAGAGCTCCGATCGGTGGTGGTAGAGGAGTTGGGAGGAGAGGAGGCACTCCCACACTTGCAGCGCCTTGCGGCGGTGCAGGGGGAGCACAGTGGGGATTGGCTATTGGCACATCCCAGGTCCGTCACCGACCGTCTGTACATGGCACCAGCAGACTGGAGAGTGGCGTGCAGGTTTCGCCTTGCGCTCCCCATTGCACACTTACGCCATACACCGGCGTCCACGTGTGCAGAGCGGAGCCCTATACACCCATGCGCACCACAGCACGCCCTTCGATGTGTCCAGGGAAGGGGTACGAAGGCGTTCCATGATGCAGTGATGAGAGAGTTGGCAACAGTGGTTCGCGAGAGCGGGATGGGCGGGGTGACGGTCGAGCACGAAGGCCTCCTACCTGAGGGGCGGCCGGATATCACATGTTTTGACCCAGCCACGGGATACACACTAGTGATGGACGTGGTCATCGCCGACCCGCAGCGGCCGAGTCTGGGGAGGAGGTCGGTGGAGCGGGCGGGCGTGGCATTGGAGGATGCGGTGCGCACGAAGGAGAGGAAGTATGGACGATGGCGACGCGAGGCAGAGCGCGACCATATGGAGTTTGTCTTCTCCGCGATGGAGACCTTGGGGGCCTTCTCGCGAGGCCTCGGCAAGGTATTGCGGACATCGTCAGAGGCGACCGAGCGGAGGTTAGCCCGACAAGGAGGTACCGCAGGGGTGTCGGTGCCGCTACGCGCCCTCCTCAACCAGCGCATGGCAGTGGCCCTTCAGCGAGCACAAGCGCAGCAGTTGCGACAGCGGGCCGCGGAGCGGGCGGCGGACACGTCTCTTGACCGGGACATCACCAGAGCATGGAAAGTGCTGTATCGGAGGGATGAGGGACCATCTGTGGCAGACCTTTGCTTTGTGGAGCGGGGGTAGAGGGACAGGTTGAGTTGGTCAGGATCACCAGCGCGANGCCCGACAAGGAGGTACCGCAGGGGTGTCGGTGCCGCTACGCGCCCTCCTCAACCAGCGCATGGCAGTGGCCCTTCAGCGAGCACAAGCGCAGCAGTTGCGACAGCGGGCCGCGGAGCGGGCGGCGGACACGTCTCTTGACCGGGACATCACCAGAGCATGGAAAGTGCTGTATCGGAGGGATGAGGGACCATCTGTGGCAGACCTTTGCTTTGTGGAGCGGGGGTAGAGGGACAGGTTGAGTTGGTCAGGGTCACCAGGGCGAGTTCAGGGCCGTGTGCCAGACCTTACATTGTGTGCTCGTTTTACTGGTGGCTTGTGCGTTCTTTGTTGATTCCACTGTGGTGGAGATCTCAAACTTGCATGTCACATGTAAACTCACAGTTCATTGAATGAGACTGATCTATCTACCTATCTATCTATCTATCTATCTATCTATCTTTCTATCTATCTATCCATCTATCCGACCCAGCCACGGGACACACACTAGTGATGGACGTGGTCATCGCCGACCCGCAGCGGCCGAGTCTGGGGAGGAGGTCGGTGGAGCGGGCGGGCGTGGCATTGGAGGATGCGGTGCGCACGAAGGAGAGGAAGTATGGACGATGGCGACGCGAGGCAGAGCGCGACCATATGGAGTTTGTCTTCCCCGCGATGGAGACCTTGGGGGCCTTCTCGCGAGGCCTCGGCAAGGTATTGCGGACATCGTCAGAGGCGANAAGGAGGTACCGCAGGGGTGTCGGTGCCGCTACGCGCCCTCCTCAACCAGCGCATGGCAGTGGCCCTTCAGCGAGCACAAGCGCAGCAGTTGCGACAGCGGGCCGCGGAGCGGGCGGCGGACACGTCTCTTGACCGGGACATCACCAGAGCATGGAAAGTGCTGTATCGGAGGGATGAGGAACCATCTATGGCAGACCTTTGCTTTGTGGAGCGGGGGTAGAGGGACAGGTTGAGTTGGTCAGGATCACCAGGGCGAGTTCAGGGCCGTGTGCCAGACCTTACATTGTGTGCTCGTTTTACCGGTGGCTTGTGCGTTCTTTGTTGACTCCACTGTGGTGGAGATCTCAAACTTGCATGTCAAATGTAAACTCACAGTTCATTGAATGAGATTGATCTATCTATCTATCTATCTATCTATCTATCTATCTATCTATCTATCTATCTATCTATCTATCTATCTATCTATCTATCTAGGGACAATAGAGCCGCGGACGGCGGCGTCACAGGGGGCTCTCAAACGGGCTTCCAAAAGGGGTGGTCCCGGACAGCCTAGGTTCCGGGGC